>PVIA01002016.1:22500-234948 GCA_004024845.1 Tonatia bakeri | reverse complement strand
TTTTTTTTGTTTTTGTTTTAGGTGTGGTTGTTAATAATTGTGAGTTTGCTGTCATTTTACTATACATGTTTTTTATCTTCTTTTTCTTAAATAAGTCCCTTTAACATTTTATAAAATAAGGCCTTGGTAATGACAAACTCCTTTAACTTGACCTTATCTGAGAAGTACTTTATCTGCCCTTCCATTCTAAATGAAAGCTTTGCTGGATAGAGCAATCTGGGATGTAGTCCTTGCCTTTCATGACTTGGAATACTTCTCTCCAGCCCCTTCTTGCCTGTATCAACCTCCTTCTTATAGGTCGTCGTGTTGTGGGCTTGGGATTTTAAAATGAAAATAATGCATTGCAATACTTTGCTTTCTATTTTTTTAGGTAACTGCTTCTAGCGATTAAAATCCCAGAACTATTTTTAAAAAGGCAAGGTCTTATTGACTGATCACATCAATTTGTCGTTAAAAACAAAAGGCGCCTTCCGTTCAGAAGGGGGTGCAGGGGACAGAGCCAGAGAGAGACTCGAGAGACAGCGCGCTGGCTCTGAAGGCGGAGACGGGGCCACTGCCAAGGCGGGCAGGCGGCCGCTAGAGGCTGGAAGAGGCAGAGACACACCTAGTGCGGACTTCTGACCTCCAGAACGGTGAGAATACCCCTGTGATCACTTAAATCATCCCAGATTTAATGATCTTTCCAAGAAAAGCTAACGTATTGGACACACCCTGTCTGTGATGAGGCTTCTCACCCTGATATGCTGGTTCTCTGCTGAGGTCTCTTGTCTTCGTGTAACACCTGTGCGTGGGCACCTGTGATTTATAATATTATAGTAACATCACTCTCTCCTGTCTGGGTAACTGCCTTGGTAATGCACAATTTGGCCTGCCGGTGTTGATGTCAGTCTTGTGTATATGTGTATGTTAAATATTTTGCCTTGGGCAGCAGCAAATAAAAAAGTGAGATTTCTTTGTTTTCAAAGAAAAACGGGATAAAGGGGAGTGGATGTATTCCAAGACTTCTTTATAAAATGTTTCTATGGAGCTGACATATTTCATACTTGCCGTATGCCAAATATTGCTCCTGGTCCTTCAGAAACATAATTTGTTTAATTCTATGATAACCCTGTGAAATAGGAACTAGTGTCTTCATTCTACAGATGAGGAAACCACGGCACAAAAATGTTAGATGACCTTCTCAGTGTCACACAGCTGGGAATAACGGGGAGCTAAGATTGCGAAAATATGGCTCCGGGCATCTTTAGTCATTGTGCCATGCCGACCTTTTGGAACTTGAATGCATTTTCGTACAAAATGGTCTAAATAATTATAAGATTCCACAATAGCCCATTTTAACTACACGTAGCCCAGCTGAAATCCTGTATAACTATCAACACACTTTCTCCGGTTCCCAGCATAGTATCTGTCACGGGGCAAGTGTCCAAGAAACGCTTGAATAGAATGTAACATAGAACAAGCACCCCGCGTGTGACACCAACCCTCCAGAATGACTTGGAGAATCCAACGGCAGGGGGAGAGATGTTCTCGTCTCCTGCATCTCCTACGTTGGTCCCAACAGCTTCGTGGTGGAAAGGAATTTGGGCAGTTGGGCCCTTTGGAGGCAGCACAAGCCTTCGGAAGCAGATGGCAGATGGGGTCCAGACAATAGCAGCAGGGCAGCCGCACAAACCTGGGGAGATCCTCTGAGTTTCTGCTGCCGGGCAGCAGGATCGGCTGCAAGTTTGTGACAGAAGGTGGTGTGAAGTACACAGTCGGGTGGCGAAGTGAGCCGCTAGGACCATGCTTACACGGAAACTGGGACTCTAACTAGGGCAGCTAAGCATGAGAAGATGATAAACCAGCCATCAGCAACCAGGAGTCCGCAACTAGGTCAACCGTGGGACGATAAAAAAAAAACATACATTATTTTTCTGATACTATCTCAACATTGTGAAAATTACAGAAGAGAAAACTTGCTGTGATCATACAAAATACAACAAAAATTATACACAAGTTCTTTAAGATCAGGGGGTGTGACCTTTCAGTTTTATTCCCAAGATCTAGCAAAGTGTGTTTTGCAAGATTAATTAATAGTTGATAAAAGTTGACTTGTTAGCAAGTGTAAAGTATAAATAAGAAAATAACAGAATAATGAAATATATGATATAACAGAAAATAAATAATAGAATAATAAATTATAGAATTATAAATAAAAAATAGTGGTAGAATAAATAGGTAGAATTAATAACCGAATATAATACTAAATTTAATAACAAATAATAGGATCATAAGTGAATACTGGGTGAAAGATATAGATAAGGTCCTCATATTTTTATAAATAATTATATATAAAAACCTCAAAAGTAAAATTTCTTAGAAAAAGTACCAAGAACATCAGCTATACATAGGAAAATGGTGAGGACTGTGAACACCTGAATCAGATGAAATTAAGCTGATCTTCCAGTTTAACCCCAGTCGGTCTTCTGACATAAACAGTACTGTACAAATTTTTAAAAAAGGATCAAGCCATGTGTCTGAATACAGAATTATAAATTATGAAATTCTTATTATGATTCTGTGCACGGTAGGGCAGGAATTATCCTGAATTTTACAGGAAGAAAACTGTAGTTCTAAAGTTCTCCCTATTTCTTTTTTAGATTCGAGTAAAAGCAGAGAGACAGATCACAGCCAAGGGATTGCATCCCGAGTCAACAATGTTTCTGATGTAAAATTCAAATAAGAGTGGGATGTGGGCACCCATGCTCTGTCCCCGAGAAGTAAACAGCAAATCCGAGAAGTGTTAACAATCCAACAGGCCTGAGGAGAGGGAGCTTCAATGACTGCTGTAAGAATATGTTTCTCCTATTCTTGGATTTGGTTTCATCTTTAAAATGCAAAGTGTGTTTTCCTTTTTGGTCATTCTACCTCGGTAAGCTCGCCACCTGCTGCAAACCAACTACATAACTCTTTGCTATTTCATTACACACTATCGTTTTAGAGAGAATGCCTAAAGAGCAAGCCTTATTTTGGCTACTTGTACTTTTTTTGTTACACTCTATTTTTACTACAGCTTTATTGAGATGTAATTCACGTACTATATCATTCACCCATTTAAAGTGCACAGTTTGATCGTTCTTGCTTAATACCTTCACGGAGCTGTGCGGCCATCCCCACAATTTTGCCTGTTTTCGTCCCTTCGGAAGCTCTGAACCCATTAGCAGCCTGCTCCCCTTTCCTCCACAAAGCCCCGCCCCAGCCCCAGACAACTGCTAATCTACGTCGTGTCCTAGAAATCCACGTATACTAACCCTCTCACACCAGTGGAACGGTATCGTGTGTGGTCTTCTGCACCTGGCCTCTTTCACGTAGCATGATGTTTTCAGCGTGCGTCCATGTTGTAACATGTGTCAGCGCTCCGTTCCTTTGCTGCTGGCTCCTCTTCCAACACGGCAACACACTGCAGTTCATCGCTCCATTCGCCACGTGGACATTCATTTACACTTTGTTGCTATTCTGAACAATGCTGCTACGAACGCTCACGTCCAAGTGTCTGTGTGAAGGTGTCTTCGCTTGCCTCCTGCCACAGATGTCCCTTTCTCCCTGGTGCCCGCCTACCTAGGGGCGGAATCGCTATGGCGGGCCCTGTATCAACTCTGCGTTCAACCTTTGAGGTGCCGCCAGACTGTTTCCACGGCGACTGCACCGTTTGACGTTCCCACCCGCAGTGTAGGAGGGTTCCGATGTCTTTCCATCCTCACCAACATTTGTTGTTGTCCCTTTTTATGATCATCACAGCAATCCTCATGGATATGAAGTGGTGCCTCATAGTGCCACACTGGCCTTTAAAAGCCATTGTTTTGTATTTGTCCAAACTATGCCCAAAATGATTACGATATGATTATCAAGTACCCTATAGGCCTGCAGTTTTCCCGCTTTCACATGGTGTCGAAATTCATACACGTGAAAACGACCCCTGCCCCTTAGGAACCTACTCTCTCCATGGAAAGACAACACCAACACAAATAAAAAGAAGGACACAAGTGTTTTTAAAGAAATATTTATGAAGAATGCCTCCAGATTCCACCGATCACATATTGACACAGCAGACACCGCACAAGGCTGATGCATCCAGCTGCTGGCTGCTCAGAGCCATGCCCCTCATTGGATATTGCCCAGGGCAGCAGGGGGCAGCCTTGCCCAAGATTATACCCCCTCCCAGCAGAATGTCCATGGGCCAGTAAGTGACAGAGGCTCAGCCCCTTTACCTCAAATTGGGCAATTCTGAAGGGCCAGTCCAGCTCCAGAGCTCCCCGAAGGATCAGTGGAAGCCTCCATTAAAACAGCATTGCTGCAGTCAGCCTCTCCCGCTGCCCTGTCTGGCCTTCCTCACTTCCCCACAGGCCTGTCTCCCACAAGAAACTCCTTGATAAGCCTCTGCACCCATCTCTCCGTCTCGCAGTCCCTTTGCAGGGAACAAGAGCTAAGAAAATACTATTAAGGGCCAACAGTTAAAACAATGTGTCACTGAAAACAAAACCAAGAAAGAGACCCACCTATACCCAAAAATAGTGCTTTCACATCAGTTGTGGAAAAGTAGATTATTCAATCAGGCTGCTGGAATAGTGAGTCAATGAAGGTGTGGGAGTGGGGAGGGTGTTAAATAGTTTCCTCGTGTCACACATCGAAATTAACTCCACAGAGATTGCAGAATATAAGACAGAAAACCTCTGAAGACTTCAGATTTTTTCAAAATGAAGGAAAACTATTTATATATGTTGGGAATGATGAAAGCACTTAATTTTTTTTTTAACCTGAAAGCATGAAGGCAAAGATGTATCTGTATCAAGAAAATAATATACAGACTTTTGGTCAAGATGGTGTAGGTAAACACAGCTCACCTCCTTGCATAACCACAGCAAAAGTTCCAACTAAACTACAAAACAGCTGTCACCCAGAATCAGCAGGAAATCGAGTCTACGGCCACACCACCCTGAACGCACCCGACCTCGTCTGACCTCGGAAGCTCAGCAGGGTCGGGCCTGGTCAGTACTTGGACGGGAGGAAATCGAGCTGTACAGAAGTCTAACAACCAAGGAATGAAAGAAGTCACATTCATCCAGACGGGTATGAGGGGTGGAGACATGGACACATGGAGATGCAGAGACTCGGAACAGGCAGAACCCCATGCACATGTGATGGATAAAAATTGGGATGGGTACCTGGGGAGCAAGAGATCCCAGCCCCACACCAGACCACCCAGCCCAGGGTTACAGTGCCAGGAACATAAGTCCGCATATCTTCTGGCTGTAAAAACCAGTGGGGATTGGCACCACAGAAGAAACTGCGGGATTCTCAGGTGTCTTCTCTTAACGGGCCTGCAGTGGACTCATGCAGACTCACTCCCTCTGGGCTGCAGGACCAGGGCAGCAGCTGGAAGGGCACACCAGTGGCATACAGGGAAGAACTGAAGTGCCTGGCATCAGGGCAAGTGCTAGGGGACAGCTTCCTCCCAGAAAAAACTCCAGAGGCCAGGCATTGGCTGTTGTTCCTTTTCTGAGCCCTCCCCCACAGAGAGCCACAGAGCGGCTACACCATATCTGAGACTCCATCACCCTGCTTCACAGGGTTCCCTGCTTCAGTGATTACCGAAGGCTCCGCCCCATCCAACTCATAGGTGTGCTTTTCTACATGAGGCTACACTACTAAGACAAGGAGCCAAAGCAGCTCTTCCTTGTACATACAAACACACACAGGGAGGCTGCCAGAGTAAGGAGACAAAGAAACATGGCCCACTTGAAAGAACAGAACTAAACTCCAGAAAAAGAACTAAACAAAATGGAGATAAGCAGTCTGTCAGATGCATAGCTCAAAACACGGGCTATTAGGATGCTTAAGGAATTCACTGGGTACTTCAACAGCATAAAAAAGACCCAGGCGGAAATGAAGGTTACACAAGTAAAATAAAGAAAAATTTACAGGGAATCAACAGTGGAATGGATAAAGCTGAGAATCAAATCAATGATTTGCAACACGAGGAAGAAAAAATATTCAATCAGAACAGCAAGAAAGAAAAAAGAATAAAAAAAAAACAAGGGTAGGTTAAGGAGCCTCTGGGACAACTTCAAACATACCAACATTCAAATCATAGGAGTGCCAAAAGGAGAAGAGTAAGAGCAAGAAATTAAAAACTTATTTGAAGAAATAATGAAAGAAAACTTCCCTAATTTGGTGAAGGACATAGACATGCAAGTCCAGGAGGCACAGTCCCAAACAAGATGGACCCAAAGAAGACCACAGCAAGACACATCATAATTAAAATGCCAAAGGTTAAAGATAAAAACAGAATCTTAAAAGCAGCAAGAGAAAAGCAGATAGTTACCTACAAAGGAGTCCCCATAAGACTGTGAGCTGATTTCTCAAAAGAAACTTTGCAGGTAAGAAGGGACAGGCAAAAAGTATTCAAACTGATGAAAAGCAAGGACCTACAACCTAGATTACTCTACCCAACAAAGCTACCATTTAGAATGGAAGGGCAGATACAGTGCTTCCCAGATAAGGTCAAGTTGAAGGAGTTCATTATCACCAAGCCATTATTATATGAAATGTTAAGCGACTTATTTAAGAAAAAGAGGAAGATCAAAACTACGAACAATAAAATGGCAAAAGACACATCTATCAACAATTGAATGTAAAAAACGAACTAAGCAAACAAGCAGAACAGGAACAGAATCATAGATATGGAGATCATTTGGAGGGTTATCAGTTGGGAGGGTGAAGGGGAGAATGGAATGAAAGGTGCAGGGATTAAGAAGTACAAATTGGTAGGTACAGAATACACAGGGGATGTTAAGAACAGTATAGGAAATGAAGTAGCCAAAGAACTTATATGAATGACCCACGGACATGAACTAAGCAGAGGGATCACTGGAAGAATTGGGGGGTACCAGGCAGAGGGGGAAAATTGGTTCAACTGTAATAACATTATCAATAAAATATATTAAAATATATATATTTAAAAAGAAAAAATAATATACAGTAAGAAACAAAACAAAATTTTCAAAAAAACATTTTAAACCTTAACAAAGTATGCTAAAAATCCGTTCCAACGCCGAGGGGAAATTTGTGCAGCAGCCAGCCAACCCACACTCCAGATTTGGGCTGCACAATGTCAACCTGTCCTAGCTGCAGTTTGGCGCCACCTGCTGGCCACTGTCTTCTCTGTCTAAAATCAAGAGAGGATTCTGGGAAGAGCCCACCTTCAAGAAAGCTGCAGTTGCAGGAATCTTCAGCTTGTTTAGTGGGCCTGACTCATCCTCAGCCTCGCATTTTCCAAACTCCCCTTCCCTAAACACTCCTCCCCACCCTGCCTGTCCACCCGCCTGCCATATGTCCCCTCCTCACTCCAGAAGATACGAACTTTAGGGCTGAGCACAGAATAGGAACAAACAGATCCCACTACAATCTGGGTTATATGTGTCTGTAGGTCCTCTGAATAGGAAGTTATTGTCTGTTTGATGTGAATGAAGGTCCAAAGGACCTTTCAAGCAAAAATAATCAATAAACTCTGTGCTGCTTCAACCTGTATTGACTCTGGACCCCAGAGGACAGAAGCACCTCAACTCCCACAAAGTCACGTGCCCACTCTCTTAACTCTCCATAAACTGACGAAACGAGCTTCAGGAAAAGTAAAAAACTGAGCTCTTTAAAGAGATACTAGAGCATTTTAACCTCAACAAGTGTGAAGCAATGTCATTTTCTCCCAAAACAAAATCTGGCAGAATGGCATGATTGAGCAGATGCTGGGGGAGAAGAGGAAACCTTCAAACAGATATGCTTAATTGAAAACTATAAAGAGAAAGAATGGGAAGGAGTGATGGGGAAAGAAGATAGAAACAGAGAGGAAAGAGTGAAGGAAGAGAAACAGTCACAGAATCGGCACATTTCAGCTCTATTTTCGTAGACAGTTTATAGCTCCTTTGGTGTCTGGCAGTAGCACAGGACTGAGCCCGATTTATGGATGGAGCCAGTGGCTTCTCAGGACACGCATTGCTGGTAATTCTGTTTTTTCCTTCAGGTGGTTCAGGCTAGTGAGGTTCACAGGGGCCACCATCAGGACACTGACCTAGACAATGATTCTCTGCAGGGAAGTCCCCACATGATTCTGGCCTGACCTTCCCTGCCCCCTCCCCAAACAACACCGCCTTTCACCAACAGCCCCTCCAACACACACACACACACACACACACACAGAATCACAAACCCAAAAGGTGGAGAATAAAGGGTTAGAAGACAGAACACGTAACAAAGGACCGAAGCAATCAGTGACCCCAGGTGTTGGTGAGGCAAGGCAAGCCGTGTTGTTTTTAGTGAATTCAAGGACTGTTGATTACCCACCTGCACCGTGCTGGGGATTATAAGGTGGCTGTGCACACCAAACTGGGGCTTTTCCTTTCTCCGCACCGTCTGCCATGGCGACTTCTGCCAACACTTAACAAACGCTCTAGGCCCAGTTCCTTCCCTTGACTATTCTGATCTCATGCTTCTATATGAAAAATAACAGAATATTCTCTGGAGTGAAGAGAAGATAGAATTCCCAAGTCCATTCTATTCTCAATGCTGATCATTAATCAGGGACAAAATGCCATATTTTTCCAGTATTTGATTTTACTGCTAATCTAAAAACATGCAATATATTAACCTGAAAATTTTAAAATTCTAATACTTTATCTCACAAAAATGTTAATGGTTAATATTTGCAAATCGTTCTGTTGGGCAGGATAGATAGTGAACCAAGGCAGGCAGGGGGAGGGAGACATGTCTCACCCATTCACTCAGCAGTCCTGAGCCTGGTCCAATAAGATCTCTAAGTGTGCCGAAAATCATAAGAAAAACCCCGATAGCACAGGAGGAAGGGAGCCCTTGAAATCTGTATGTATCGAGTCCACTATCTGGGAAAGAAAGGCTTTGAAACGCTGCATTTATCCCAAAGTCTGGGGGCGGGGGGCGGGAGGGGGACCTACTGTAGAAGCTGGCTACAGTCATAAAACCCCTAAAATCCCAAAGGTCAGGGCACTCAGACTAGCTGGGTGCCTGCTTGCAGCTTCCTGCGAAAGTGTATTTCATAAATAAACGTATTATCTTATTTCCACCATATGTGTGGTCTCTCGTCTGAATTCTTCTCTCACGAGTGAGGCAATAACCGAGGAGGAGCCCCCTACCTCGGGTCTCCCTGGTAACAATTCTGCACATACTACAGAAGTCGTATTCTACAGTGAAGTATAGTTCATACGATTCTTTGTAGGTAAAAATAAACTACTAATAACAAACTATTCAAAACAACGTGTAACTGAGGACAGCCCTGGAGTGGGAGTCCAGACCTGAGGTTCAGCCCGTTTCTTTTGAATTTTCATATTGAGAACTCCGGGATGCCAGGCCCCAAAGCCGGCATTTCTGAACATTATATTTCCCACTGGAACCTCACCAGATTCTTGACGCTTTCATTTTACAGATGAAAGAAATGCCAAAAACGAACTTGTGGATGTTGGGAAATCATTATTTCAGATAAAAGAGGGTATTAAATATGGACATGTCTCAGAAGAATCAGGACCAATGCTCACTAAAGACTTCTGACACAATAAAGAAGGAAAAAAAGAAGCAAAAGAATTCCAACACTTCGGGCCAGAACAGAATTGTATTTACATGTGCGATTAAAATCCTTTCATCCTCTAAACATCAGCGTGCTAGACAAGCGATCTTCAACCCTTTTCATCTCACGCCACATGTACACTAATTACTAAAATTCTGCAGCTCGTCAAAACAGGTATTTCTTGCTGATCTAACAAAAAATAAGTATAATTTTGATTCATTCACACCAGACTGCTATTGTTGTGGTGGCTGTTGTCACTTTCTTTAATTTGATCGTCTAAGGGGAAAAGAGGTCAGTGCCCCTGACTAAACAGGCACTTGGTACCTGTTTTAAACATTCTTGCGTCACGTGGGTTGCAAATCGCGGTTTTGGACGGTTTGCAAATCACAGAATTGACATTAGTCTGTGACAGATTCACCACTAAAAAGAAAAGGGACACAGCTACACAGAAGGAAAGCGTGAAACTGCATTTAAGGAAATACTAACACAGACGAGAAAATCCTGTGAGCTCACCTCGACATGTACTCATACACTGGCTCACTAGGCAAAGAATCTGAGTTGGTAAGGGCTGTTTTATTTACTAAATAAATGCCCTTCCTAGAGGTAATCTCTGAAGTGCAAAGTATGTGAGAAGCATCTCAAAAGAGCTTGATTTTGAAGGTGAATTTTAAAAAACAAAGAACAGACATGTTGGCGTTAAAATGACATCAATTTTTATTACACATAATAAAATCATATCAACAAGAAGGCTAAAAAAGAAGACACAAGACAGAGGACCTCAGTCTCACAAGCTCCCTCAACGGGGACTCAGATGTCCAGCTATCCCACATCCCAAGGTAAATAAAGCCGCCAAAATGGAAAGGCCACGCCTACAACGGCCACTGAAGAGAAACCCCACAGAGCCCAGGCAAAGTCACGGGCCACCAATGGTGCTGAATGTCTTTTCTCAACCTTGTTACATAAAGCTCCTTCTCCCTCCACTCAGAAAATTTCTAAATTGTTTTAGATTTCTTTCACTTGTCTGCTCTTCCTTTCTTGAACCTTCTTTCAACCAGACGACAGCCTTTAGGAAAGTAGAACGATTCCATTTCATAATGCTAAGCGGAAGGAAAAGCCCAGTGGCGGTCCCTCCCCTCTCCGGCTCTCACGTCCCATTAAACCATTAGTACTTGACTTCTTTGGTTTCGGGGCTCCGGGGAGGGGTGAGGCGAGGTGACAGGCCGTGATGGCTGGTGCATTTCTCACCTGCCTGAGAAGGGTGTGATCAGAATCACGCCCAGCTTCACGATTTAAAGTCTATAGACACCCGAACCCCTTGGAGAGTCGGCACCCTAAGAATAAGCCTGGTAACATCCCACCACTGCGAAAATAGTACAGGTAGAGCATAAAAGCTCATGATCTAAAGAGCTACACAGCAAAGGGAACTGCCACTGGCTTAATACTGTGTCCAAATCAAAGGCAGTCTAAGGAAAAATTAAAAGAAGGAAGAACATTACATTAAAAAATGATCAAATAGCCTGGCTGGCATAGCTCAGTGGATTGAGCGCAGGTTGCGAACCAAAGCATCGCAGGTTCGATTCCCAGTCAGGGCACATGCCTGGGTTGCAGGCCAGGTCTCCAGTGGGGGCCATGTGAGAGGCAACCACACACTGATGTTTCTCTCTCTCTTTCTCCCTCCCTTCCCCTCTCTAAAAATAAATAAATAAATAAATAAAATCTTTTTAAAAAGGCACCTGTACTTTTATAAAAAGATACTTTTAAAATTGTGGTAAAATACACTTAACATAAAATTTGCCATCTTAGCCATTTTTAAGTGTACAGTTCAGGAGTGTTAGATGCCTTCACTCTGCTGGGCAACCAATTTCCAGAATTCTTTTTATCTTGCAAAACTAAAACTCTGTCCCCATTAAACCACTCCCTATTACCCCTTTCCTCAGCCCCCGACAACCTCCACTCTATTTTCTGTCTCTGAATCTGACTACACCAGGTACCTCATAGAAGTAGAATCACACAGTACTGGTCTTAAAAACACCAACACACTTTTAAACCACTAGCAGAGGCGAATGGAAAATTCTAAAGCACGAAGGGACAGAAAAACAGGAAGCAAAATGTGAGCTGGGGAAGATTCTAGATTTCAGTATCTACATAATGACTCCAATCATAACCTTAGTTACCAGAAGTGGATACAGATTCTCTTTTCTAAATATCTTTTAAACAAAACAGAAGAAAAAAGACAAGCGGAGGGCAGACTGGGGAAACTCCAGATTTCCGTGTCTGCGAGTGACTCCTCCGTCCCACCGGTCAACAGAGGGGGAGGCAGGTCCCACTCTTCAGATGTCTTTAAAAGGAAGATGAAATCAACATCGTCTTAGTTCCATCAGATGTGAGTCTCCGGAGGGAAGCTGGTATCATTGTACCAGATTCAGATTCAATCAGAAAGGTCATCATCTTCACAGCGAGGCACAAGTCACAGTTTGCTCTGATGATAAAACAATCGGCCCAAAAACCTTCCAGGCTTCCTCGGACATGCTCTACTCAGGCAAATTTGTTGCTGAGACCTAACAACATGGACATGGAAGACTATTGCTTACTTCGGTTTTTTTTTTATTAACATGAAAAATATCTAACTTGACTTCAAAATACAAAAAAAGACAATAATCTAAAAATCAAAAACACCGACAACCTCAGAAATAGGCTGATGGAAAGAAATCACAGAGAAGGACGCGAAAATCTAAAACGAATGCTGACCCTGAAGCTAGTTTCAGCCTTAAGGGAACAACACAAACAAACATTTACACGTTCGACAGGAAAGTTCCCTTATCATATTAAGTATTTTAATGACACTTGTTAATCCGGCGATGTGCCCTGCCATTGGGAAATCGTGAAGCGGATTTAATAGAATGACTCCTTCAAAAAGGAATTATCAGTCATCAAAACCACTGAAAGATTAAAACTATAATTCTGGAAAAAATTTTTTTGCTTTGCTCCACCTCATTTTTTGCCCTCGATACAGTAAATGCCCCGAGGCTCTGACCCAGCTTCAAAAACCAAGCCAGCAGAGTGGGTCCAGGAAGAAGAAATGATCCAATTGTGGTTTAGCGAAACTGTAACAGGGATTAAGAAGTGACGCAGGAAAGGAACACCCTAAAAGTGTATATATATAAGAGCCAAAAAGGCAGCCCGCAAACACGCTCTTCACTGTCACCCTCCCGTTCGCCTGGACGAGCTAAACGTTCGCAGAAGCATCATGTCCCGCTCCTCTGGGATCTCTTCCTCCCGGGCTGGAGGCAGCGGCGTGGGCAGGGTGTCTGCGGGCGGCGGCTTCAGCAGCGGAAGCAGATGTGGGCTGGGGAGCAGCTCCGCCCGGGGCTCCCGCGGAGGAGCCGGCAGCTGTGGCCTGAGTGGGGGGCTGAGCGGTGGTTTTGGAGGGGGGTTTGGTAGCTGCTCCGTAGGGGGTGGTTTTGGAGGAGCTTCAGGTTCTGGTCTTGGCGTTGGTAAGGGTTCTGGTTTTGGTGGGGGTTCCGGATTCAGTGGGGGCCTTGGATTCGGTGGCGGACCTGGGTTCGGTGGTGGTGCTACTGGAGGCTTCTACAGCTTCGGTGGTGGTGCGGGTGGCGGCATTGGCGATGGAGGGCTTTTCTCCGGAAGTGAAAAGCAGACCATGCAGAACCTCAACGACCGCCTGGCCAATTACCTAGACAAAGTCAGAGCCCTGGAGGAGGCCAACAGTGACCTGGAGAACAGGATCAAGGAGTGGTATGACAAGCATGGGCGTGGGTCTGGCGACGGAGGCTCTGGAAGAGATTATAGCAAATACTATCCAATCATCGAAGATCTCAGGAATCAGGTAAGACACTCCACTGCTGAGTTGCTATGGTCTCTTTTGCCTTCATTCAGAACACGTACTGTAATGAAGGTTGTAAGTCAAGGAATTTTTTGACAACATAGTTGCTTGATGGAGACGTAAAATGGGACTTGGTGTATGCTAACTCGGCCAGTACTGCATATGACACCCAACCACATTAATTTTCAGTTTGCACCTCAAATTTGAGTATTTCTACGTAAAGGTGTATACGATGGCAGGCAGCTCATTAACCTGCATATATGAGTGATGGCAATGAGGCAAAATGAGTTTCATCTATTTCATGATTAATTCTGGCAGGCTGACATACTTTAGTGTCTTGCTAGATTGAAATAGTCTTTACAACTATTTTTATTTCTAGAAAATCTGGTGCAAATATTATATAAGAATATGGTGGGGTCTAAAGTGTTCTTGCCATGGTTACATAGAAAAACTATTTTTAAAGCCTTTAAGAAGTGCAGCTCATGTTTCATGTGATTTTCTGCATGAGCTCGTATACAATAACGGATCTCCCAAAGCAGCAGAAGTGTGCAGAGGGGCTGTGTTCTGTAAAACAATGTTCCATGCCTGTTCCTGGACTGTGCAAATGGTCACCCTTTTGCAGAAAGATCTAGTCCAAACACACCAGGGCTATCAATGCAGGTGCCATCACTAAGCAAGTTTTCAAAGCAATTCACTTTTAAAAGCTGATTCAGGGGCATCTACTGGGACAGGTGGGCATGCAGACGCAAGGTAAAAAGCATGACTCATTCATTCTTTTTGCCTTTCCTAGATCATCACTGCCACTATTGAAAATGCTGGGGCCGTCTTGCAGATTGACAACGCCAGGCTGGCTGCTGATGACTTCCGGCTGAAGTAAGAAAAGTGAAGACTTGAAAACGAATGTTGTAGGAAAAATAAAACTCAATTTGTTTGCTTAATTTATTCTAAAAAAAAAAAATTAAATCTTATAGGGGTTTAAGACCTAAATTCACAAACATCCCAAATACAATCTTTAAAAACCATCATCCCACCAACAAGAGGACAAATGAAGAATGAACTTTTTGTCATAAACAATATTAGCCATCAATAGAATTAACATTAGTCTCATATTTTTCTTTACAAGGGGGGAAAAGAAACCCTAAGAGAAAACGTAGTAGCCTTTGTTGGCCAGGTAGCTCAGAGGAGAAAACTCTTTCTTGAACGTGTAAGCATGGAGGTACTCCGTGAAGTGTACTGCACTGCCTTTCTGCGCCCCTTGCAGGTACGAGAACGAGCTGCACCTCCGGCAGGCCGTGGAGGCCGACACCAACGGCCTCCGGAAGGTCCTGGGCGAGCTGAGCCTGACTCGCTCCGACCTGCAGATGCAGATCGAGAGCCTCACAGAGGAGCTGGCCTTCCTGAAGAAGAACCACGAGGAGGTAGGTGCACCTTCCTCGTTATTAAACAGCTCTGGCCTCCCTGCTTTCCCCCCTTGGCCATTCTATAAAAATAAAATAAAATAAAATAAGTTCTGTATGGATGGATTTCCAACTCCTTTGACCAGAAAAAAAAAGTAGAACAAAGAGCAGATTATTATATCTGAATTTGGTGTGGGGTTTTGCCACTTCAGTGTCTTAGGTTCAACCATGCATTTTAGGAAGTCCATTGCTTTTCTGTCTTCCTCACTCTGATACCTCTCTCCCCCCGCCCCCCCCCATGCTAGGAAATGAAGAACATGCAAGGAAGCTCTGGAGGAGACGTGACAGTGGAAATGAATGCCGCCCCGGGAACTGACCTGACCAAGCTACTGAATGACATGCGGGCACAGTATGAGGAGCTGGCTGAGCAGAACCGCCGCGAGGCCGAGGAACAGTTCCACAAGCAGGTAGATTATCACCCCTGAGCGGCGGCTAAGCCTGTGGCTACGCAGAAGCCACTCCCGTTCAGCCCATCAGCCCACGGTGATTACATTTTGTTTTTATTTAGAGTGCCTCGCTGCAAGCACAGATCTCCACTGATGCTGGGGCAGCCAGCTCCGCCAGGAGTGAGATAACAGAATTGAAACGGACCCTGCAGGCCCTGGAAATTGAGCTTCAGTCCCAGCTGGCCATGGTATACTCAAGGAGCTTTGCAAAATCTCCAACAGGGCGCTAAGGGATCCGGTGTTCCCTCTTCGCCAAGATGTTTCACTTGGCACATAACAATAGCAGTATTAAGAAGGACTGTATTGTGGTCACAGAAAGTATAAAACATTCCAAGATAACATACCCTATTTCTAGAAAAGATTTAATTTTTAAAAAGTCATGCCAACAAAAATTAGGAAAACAGTGATGTACAACAATATTGCTTGTAACTTGGCGGAAGTATGCATCTCCCAGGACCTTATAAAATTTTGTAATTTTTAAAAATCATCATTGACTTATTTCCATCATGATGTATCTATCTACGTATCTATCTGTCTCTTAGAAAAACTCCCTGGAAGGGACCCTGGCCGACACGGAGGCCAACTACATGGCTCAGCTGTCAGAAATTCAGATGCAGATCAGCAGCCTGGAAGAGCAGATCTGCCAGATTCGGGGCGAGACCGAATGCCAGAACGCAGAGTATGAGCAACTGCTGGACATCAAGACCCGCCTGGAGATGGAGATCGAGACCTACCGCCGCCTGCTGGACGGAGAGGGAGGGTAAGCGAAAGTCATGTGTGCGCCGAAAGGCTTACCTTGGTGTGTCCGTATCATGAAACCAAAAAAGGGGCTTGGACAGTCCATTCAAATAACACCCACCCTTGTCACGGAGAGCCCTCTGCATGGGGCGTTTCTTCTGCCTTGGCCCAATGCAAAGGAGAACAATTCTTTTTTTTTTTCTCCAGTGGTTCTGGTTTTGGAGGATCTGATTTTAGAAACTGGGGATCCAGAAGCATGGGGTCCAGAAACACAGAATCCAGGGATTCCATGTCTGGTGACTCAAAATCTGAAAGCTGTTCTAGCCAAGGAAGAGGTAAGCATGTTGTGAATGTTCATAACTTTGTAATTTAAAAGTAAATGCATGTTTTGCCCTGGCTGGTGTAGCTCAGTGGATTGAGCGCGGGCTGCGAACCAGGCATCGCAGGTTCGATTCCCAGTCAGGGCACATGCCTAGGTTGCAGGCCATGTCCCCCAGCAACCGCACATTGATGTTTCTCTCTCTCTTTCTCCCTCTCCCTTCCCTCTCTAAAAATAAATAAATAAAATCTTAAAAAAAAAAGTAAATGCATGTTTTGCTTGTCATATTAAAAGTATATACTGTTGTTCATGTAACCTTACCCAGAGAGACCATACTTTGTGAACACGCCTGCATTTCCCCAGATCATTCCCAGGCTGACACTGTGGTTCTATGATTTTCAGATCCCAGCAAGACGAGAGTGACGAAGACCATCGTAGAGGAGGTGGTGGACGGCAAGATCGTCTCCTCCAAAGTCAGCAATGTTTCCGAGGTGAAAGTCAACTGAGCAGCTTCCCGATCAATAACAGTGTCTTTCAGAGAAAAAGAAATCTCAAGGACACAAACGAAGACGATGCATTGATTTAGCCATCGGTCTGGATAACTTCAGGGAAGAGCTTCTGCACGGAAGTAGATGCTACCCAATTTCTTCTGCAGCCTCTTTTTTTCTTACTAGAATGTTCTTCTCCCATTCTTTCTCCCTCCCTTACCCTCTCTCTAAAAATAAATAAAATCTGTTAAAAAAGAATGCTCTTGAAAAAGTTTAAGTAACAACTTGGCTCTAATTGTGTCTATGCTTCAATAAATTTACTTTTGCAAGCTAAATTGTTGCTGAAATTTTTTGAAGAAATTTAACATTTTATCTAGAAATGAGGCTGTCAGCTGTGCTCTAGCTGCAGTGTTATGTTCCTAGCATTCTTTCATTGTTTGCACAGTACCCTGTTCATAAAAATCAAAATTACAGCCATTTCATATGCAGACATTTTTAACAACATCACATTAGAACCCAGTGCTAGCTGAAATCAAACTCAGTGTCCCTAAAACTATAGCCAACAGCTGAGCCCACAAAAAAGGAGTTAGAACTATTCCCTTCGAGAAGTTTACATTTTCAATGGAGAGGAAAGCTAACTCGCAAAGAGGATGGAAAACACAGAAGGGCGTTGACAGTGAAGGGCTCCATTCCCCCACGTTTGCCAGCAGTGCCGCCGAGGTCTGACACTGTGTGGTTGCGGGGCATTTGAGAGACTGATCACAATAAAAGTCTGGGGACGTGGGGGGTGGTATGTGATACAGAGCCAGATTTCTGAAAACCTTGAAAGTCCCAATGAGAAGAGATGCTCAGATACTTGTTCCTGTGCCAAATCTAGACACACTTATTAGCCAAAACCCTGTCACTTGGCCAACTGGTGTTTCCTTTCTCCACTCTGCATTGCTGAGGTCTTTGACCCTAAGGGTGGTCCATGTGGCTATCTCGCCTTGTCTTGCTTGGGCTGATGAAGGCTGTTAAAGTAGGTAGGAGGTGATTTAAGGTCAATCCCAAGAAGAACAGATGCAAGCCAAAAATAGGCTGTGTAAGAACACCCCCATTTGAGGGACTTAACATAAGCAGATCACAAATTAGAAATTCAACCCCACAAACCAATTCTCAAGAAAAGAACATGGGACTTGGCAGAAATAATCAAATTTAAAGTTACAAAAGGATAAACTGGAATATATTTCATGTAAATTGTACCTCCAAATACAAAACCAATAGCAGTTATATGGAGTATCAGACCTTAGCAATCAAGACAACCTAAAAATACAGTTTTTCATCTTCTAGGCACATTGAATAAAACATAGAAATGAACCCGTAGGCACAACATGACTTCTTAAATGGCTAACCACAGACTAAAGTCAATAGCCAAGCATGAAACCACTACTCAGAGGAAATGAGCAATGCGAAGTTGTCTTAAATCTTGTTTTCCATTGAACCAGCACAGTAAATTAAACCTTGCAGGTGGGCACTTGAATTATCAGAGGGAACACTTTGTACAGTATACGAATGTCTGTCTGCTGTGTAGCACACCTGAAAGTTATAGAAAATAGTGTTGAATGTGAACCGTAATTGAAAACTAAAATAATAATTAAAATGTCATATCTTGGATGTTTGTCCCATGCTGAAAAGCTAAGAAATATGACCCAGCTGATCCACGGGACTCAGAGCAGAAGGACAGGCATGGAGACCAGCTGAGCTCAGCCTCCAGCCTCTTAGGCCATCGCAGCCGCATCAGGAAGCCTCGCTCTGTGAAGCTTCCCACATCCAGTCTCGGGTCCTGCACACCCGGGACCTGAGTGTAGGGCTAGCCTTCGCCTCGTGTCAAGGCGACAGCGTGCAGCAGCTCTGAAAACCTGGAGGTGAAAACCTTCATTCCGTGCATGTGTTAAGATGCTGCATTGGTACTAAAGGACCGTTGACCGTTAAGGAGGAGGCTGGAACATACTGAGATGCGGTACGACGTGTTAAAAGCGAGTTCCATTTTTAAAACTGAAACTATTAAACCATTCTGGATCATGGAAAATATTGATAGCGCTGAGTAAAACACTAAGAACAGGATGTTCATGTATTATTACCTGCCCCCAAATTATTCTAAAACCACAAAAACAGGCAGGTGTTCCTCTTTGAAACTGAAGGCTGGCTCTCTAGTCAATGTTTAAATTAGGGAACGGCGTTTCTTGCTCCTGAGAGTTAGACCACCCCGAAAGGAGGAAGAGCCGGCTCCTGCCTACTTGCCTAGGAAGTGTCATCTGTTGCCTTTTGATCCAGATTCATAATAAGGTTGTTCTCGTCTTTCTGAATTCAAGGGGCAGTGGACAAGAACGGAGAGCATGCTGGAAGTGGCATCCGTCCTCCCAGAGATTAGAAACAAGAAACAAAGTTTGCAGCAGGCAGAGAAGAAACAGCCAAAGGATTTGAGACTCTCTCGAAAGGAGCCCAAACTTGCTTAAAAGACCTCAGGGAATTAGACGGCGTTCCAAAGGCCTGCAAGTGGAGACAAAGCAATGCATATAAACCACCTAGGACGGAGCTCAAGGAATATTTTCCAAACAATCCCCTCAAGTAATAAAGTGCTGCGAGTAATAAAGCACTCAAAAAATTATCAGCGGCTCCCACACGACACCTGAAGAGCAGAAAACAGTGATCAAGCTCTGCTATAAAACACGATTTACTCGCGTGTGATGTCAACACCAATGTGAAATGGTAAGGCGGGAAGAAGCCAACACGGAGACAGCACAGCAACCACTTCTTCGTTAGCATGTAAACTGCACACAAGGGACAAGCCCGGAGCGTATGACAGATCTATCGCAGGGGCGTACATGGACTCCCAGAGAGATGACGTGTTTCTTTTGCCAACTGGACCTCAAGGAGCATGAGAGCATTGGGAGCTCCTTACAAAACCGCATTAGGACGTGCTTTTCGTGGCTCCTCCCGCTTGCTTCTTAAGGACACCATAGACGTGGGTAGTGCTCGGCAGATCTACCAAGCAGCACAACAGATTACCGGAATGAGAGTCACATTGCCATAGCTACCTTTTTAAAGGACAATAGAAAGACCACCCCCCAAAAAAAGAGGTATTATTACAATATCATGCAAATGTACACTATAAATTACAATAGAAAAATGTACATTGACTTCTGCATAAACTTCCCAGGAAATGATTTACAACTTCAAGAAGAATTCCATCATCTTTCTCAACACGGATGCAGGAGCTACCCAGAGGTGGGAGAGCAGGGAAGACCTCCCTCAAGTTCATTCTGGAAACCCTTGTTGGTTGTCAGCTGGGAAGGACCGCTGACATTCCGGACTCCAACTGATCCATCACAAGACTTGTCCAAAGCGCTGGGAACTGTTTTCAAGAAACTGCAACAGCCGAAGATAATAAGTGATAATACCGTATGATATAGAGTTATAATACAGAGTATTCTAAGAAACTAAGAGAGCATGCTCACTTTGGGAAGCTAATAAACATTCATCACAGTCCTGGGGAGGGGAGTTGTCTCGGGGACTGACTGTGCTTTGTCACGGTATTCCAGAGCACAGGGCCCCAGCAGCAGGGGGCCGCCGCTACCACAGCCGGCTCTGCTGTGACCGAGAGGAATGAACCAGAGTGCACATTTCAGGCCCCGAAGGCAGAATGGGAGTCTCCAGGAGCCCTGGAGTGTAAAAAGTTCTTTCTGGGTGAATCCACCAAAAACCAACTTGTGCACAAAGATAATTTCACAATTTCACCTCAGCGATATGTTCCTTAAATACTATATCCCCCAATGAAGTTCATATCGAAAAGCTCTTAAGGAAAAAAATGCAAGATCTTGGGCTTCAGCAATTAATAACTCAGATAGGAAAGTTTCCATTTAACGTATGGAAAACATCCGGAAGCGAAATTATTAACGGCAGATACCAGCCCCTATTTCGTGAATCCTGAAGCCACCAAAGTAGCTGAGACGCTGCAAATGTCCACGGAGCAGAAAACACTCAGCTTGGCCCGTGAGACGAGGGGAGGCGCCCTCCTCCTCCCACGCAAACTCAAACCTTGCCCCCTTTTCTGAGTGAAAAAGATGATCTGTTCTACTTGAAAGACAAGTTAGAATAGAATAGAGAAAATGTCCGTGTGTTGTATCTTCTTTCTTGCACAGTGAATAGGAGCACTCTCTGATACTAACGACAGAGAAAGAAATCCTCTCCAGAAGCGAGTCAAGACAAAAATGCACAGGCCAGACTCAGAAAGAAATCAAGCAAAGTCTGTCTTACAGGTACTTGACCCAACTCAAAAAAACAGTTATTGATTGCTCATAATACACAAGTACAGTGAGAAGGTAGTACAGCTAAACTATCAAAGGCAGAATGTAGAATCACACAGTTGAACAATGATCAAAGTTAATCTTGAAAGACTCACACTTAAGATTTCTCCAAGAGAACTAAAAGTGTTTCCCTAATTCTCCAACACGGCCGACTTCCATGACCATTGCTCTCAAGGTTCTGAGTCACTGTTTCCTGGCTACTTACAGAAGCTCAGAGATAATGATTTTCGAGAGGCAGCTAAACTTGGGGTACCCGTATGTCCACATGTCACCAAATTGCACATCCGGAGTCAGCAATGATAGACGGGTTGAGCCGCCGATGAGTGGAGACATTTGAAAAAAGTGATTAAGAAGGAGCTTCAGCTTAAAGGATTAGTGTAATGAATTTTTCTGAGGGCGAGAGTGTGAAAACAGCTCACGAAAGGTGTGGCAGAGCGTGGACTCAGTGAAGGGCGCCTTCCTTTGCCCTGCCGACAGTTTTCTGGTTCGCAGAGACTGGACTAAATTTCAGAAAACATATTCATTTCCAAATGTAATTGTTTACAATGGAAGCCAAAAGACATCTTTAAATGTATTAGACTTTTAAAATATTTGTACTGAATAAAAAAAAATTTTAATTGAACAGACCACTAGCATAAGAAGCCCAAGAGAAATGGAAATTAAATAGAGGGGGCCAAAAAAATTAAAAGGAAATTTTAAACGTTCACAAATTTCAGAACACGCTGTCCCACAAAACAAGCATAGTACTGTAGACTACAGTTTTCCAGAAATCAGCAACTGTGTTAAGCGCTAAATGAGAAAATGAGTCATGTATGCTGTTATCTTAACACCAAGATTATTTTTCATACATAGCTCAAAATGTATTGATTGCTAACTATTTGAAGTTTTAATTAAAAGGAAAAAGGTGATGTACCTGAACTATCAAAGCAATCACAAAGGACATGAGGGCAATCCAGCTGTGACAACTGTCACCCCAGTGACCACCAGGTTGACCTGGCTGGCTAGGCCAGGGGTCCCCTTCCTGCCTCACCGATCCATGTGCGTCCCTCCCAGAGCTGAGTACTGGGTCGAAGAGGACAACCTTCCCGACCGAGGAGAGGACCTTCCCTTAGTCAATGGCATACCAATAGCTGCAGATTCCTGCCAGAACCTCCAAACAAGCCTCAGAGCTATCCTACAGTTGAAAAAAGGATGGGCTCTGTCACTCAATCTTCGAGATAAACACTGAGAATTTATCAAGGTGAGTAGAAAATGTTTTCTTCTCAACCAGTGCTGACGTCATTGAACATCTTTTAAGCATGAGTAGCTAGTCTTCTGGCTGCTCAGGGAAAGTTCAAAGACAATAATTTTTTTTAATGGAACACTTCACGAATCTGCGTGTCATTCTTGCACAGGGGCCACACTAATCTTCCCTGTGTCATTCCAGCTTTAGTACGCGTGCTGCCAAAGCGAGCAGAATACTGACCCCAGATTTCTCTGAATGCTCAAAACCATTCACATTAGTAGAAGTATTATATTCCTATAAAATGACATGACCTATTGAGTCAGCGATTTTTAACAGGTGTGCTGCAAAAAATTTAAAACTCGTCATAGCTGACTGTTTAATCAAGGGCACTGACCTCTTTTCCCTTAGATTGTCAAATAAAAAAACTGACAACATTCCCCAGCTGGTGTGGCTCAGTGGATTGAGTGCCAACCTGTGAACTGAAAGGTCACCGGTTTGATTCCGAGTCGGGGCACATGCCTGGGTTGCGGGCCTGGTCCCCAGTAGTGGGTGTGCAAGAGGCAACTGAGCGATGTATCTCTCACACATTAATGTTTCTCTCCCTTTCTTTCCCCCTTCCTTCCTCCCTCTCTGATGATTACATAAACAAAATATTTTCTTTTAAATGACAACACAATAGCCATCCAGTATAAATGAATTAAAATTATATCTATTTTTTGACAGATTGGCACAAAGTATATTTTGGGGTGTGCTGCATATTTTTGATAATCAGTGTATGTGTGCCATGAGATGAAAAGGTTTGAAAATCGCTGACCTGTGTAATTACGTTCTATTAAACTGCATAGCTGCTGGTGTGCTGTGTTAGCGTCTCTAAGCCGAGCGCAGGCCCACGCCCGAGAGGACACAATCACCGTGCTGCCCTAAATACACAGCGGTAATCCCGACCAGAGGACTCCTCCTCTGGTTATTCAATGAGAAAGTCAGAACAAGCCCAAACACTGCAATGAACGTTTCCAGGACTTGCAACCTATTTTCAAGAGAAGCTTAAGAGTAATCATTTCATATTCAAGATAAGATTGTCTGCTCTGATATTTATCCACTTGTTCAAAAGCATTAACCAAGTCTTACGTCTAAGGGATTAGTGGGAAAACCCACTAAATTAGTGGGAGTCGAAGCAGCTTCCAAAGAAACAGGAGACGTGAGCTTTTTCCCTGGAGACGTTCGGGCCAGTGAAGGGGGAAACAACTGCCAAGCATTCTGAACCTCACTTAAAGTAGTGAAGAGATCCAAAATTGTTCATTTTTATGTTTGAAATGCCATCCATTTAATAGTCAAGGTCGAATTACCACGTCTTCCAAGCTTGTGAGGAAATATAGCATACTTTTTTAAAAAATTGTACCATTAAAAGTTCTTTTGTAAAATGTGTCTTTGTAAAAAGCCTAAACAGACCACTTCTGGGTCTCCCATTCTTACACATCAGGCTCACCGAAGAGGGGATCCTCGTGTACGCAGGAGTGCAAGTGTGCGGGGATGGGGGGGTTAGGGTTAGGCTACGCACACTGCATCCTCCAAATGAGACAATTTTGCTTTGCTGAGAAGCTGGATGGCGCTCAGACACTTAGAGCCCGCCTGCCCACCTGCCCGCCTGCCACGCTGAAAGCAAGAAAAGAAGGGGAGGCCGGGCAGACAGACCCAGAGGCACCAGAGAGCAGCTGTCAGGGAGCAGAGTCCAGCCCAGAGACAGTCGGAGGGCTCTTCCCTGGCAGCAAAACACTCAAGAGGCAACGGGCACCATGGAGAAACAAGAAGGCAGAAGGGGGCACAGGATACCTGGAGGTTGCTTCTGGAAGAGGCACGCATGTTCATCGAGCCAGTGAGGGCAAGGGGATGGCATTTTAAGCCTGAAAATAGAAGTCAATAATTCAAGCCATGGTAGGAAGGCCAAGAAGCAAAAATAACATCCAAAGGTACATGAACTTTGGCTACAGATGGGAACTCTGTTATATGTGAGCCGCACAGGTCTCCACATGCTCCCCGCGCAGCCTGTCCCAGGGAAGCTATGGGAGAGGACAAAAGAGGAAAACCAAAGCTGGTCCCACATTCAGCGTGTCTGAAATACATACACGCTTGCTTCTGAGGACCGACTAGCCTATCGCTGCAGCCATGGCTGCACAGGGCACCTACCCGGGACCAGGAAGCCTCCAGCCCCATGGCCAGAGAAGGTTCACGCCGAGACACAGGCTCGCTTAGGCGGATGTTGAAAGCCACCCCGAAGAGTTTCTGTAACCCTGCCACCCTCTGACTTTTCTGATCAGGGCCTCTTCCACCTCACAACATCTTTCACCAGAAAACACGCCACGTGATAACGGCGCCATCTCGGATAAGGGCTCGAAGTCGAACATGCGATGTCTTCCCATTTGTGTTAAAACGTTCCCTCAGATACATTCAGTGGAAGGCAGGAGAGCCAAAGTCATCAGTTAGGGAAAAGAAGTTTAGAGAAATCAGGATTTTTACATTAATTTTTACCAAAATCAGGCACTTTAAAGGCTGAACTACATGTGCCCAAATGTATTACATAAAAGTAAATTAGTCCATTATTTTCCTCCTTAAAGCAAAAGTCCAATCTTAAGTACAATGCAAACAGTTTAGAAGAGATGTTTTCCCCCCAAAGTTTAATGCCGAAATCCTAGCATGGTGCTCAGTAAAAACTCACCAAGATGGAGGATGAGGACACCTCTAATTTACTTGAACTTACAAATATTAAAAATACAAGGAGTGTCATGTTTTTGAGCTACCTAGCTGTCTCCTGGTAGTTTATCCTCCTCACCACCCCGTAACTTCCTTCAAGCAAAAAGATACCTCTGTGCTCACTGCCAAGGAGACTTCTGTTCTGAACCGAGAACAGAGCGATTCCCCAGTCCTTGGTTTTAGAATAAAGGGGCCCAGGGCCCAGACGAAATGTTCAGAAAACAGCGTTCATTCTATACATTATCTTCTTTTGCTGCCTTCTTTTTTGGTTTATCTTTTTTTTCTGTTTTTTCCATTTTCTTTCTTTTTTTTAAAGTTTATTTATTGATTCTTAGAGAGAGAAAGGGGAGAAAGGAAAAACATCAATGTGTTATTCCACTTATTTGAGCACTCATTGCTTGATTCTTTTTCTTTCCTTGTATCTTTTTTCACTCTACAAATTTTAATTGTCTGCTTTCTCTGCACCAGCCACAGAGCTAGAAAGTGACAATAGACCCGTGAACCAGACAGGCAGTTCTTGGGACTTACAACTAGATAGCACCCTTGGGAACAGAAGAGCACCCCTGGATCTGAAGGGAGAGGGGAGAAAGGAGGAGGGATGAGACGGCAGCAGGAGTGGGTCCCCAGAGAGGAGCTCGGGACCTGCTTCTGAGCCAGAGCGCCCTGCGGAGCAGCAAAGCACAAGGTCAGTCTGAGGAGCTGACTGCTCCGGGGCACTGGGCCCTGCTTCTCCGCCAGTGGCCCCGGGAAAGGACAAGAGCCAAATAGGTTACACCTGCACAGTGTGTCTGGCAGATGGAGCCACCGCCTACTGCTGTCTCCTTGCCGTGGGCACACTGAAGTGATGCTTGAGCCCTCGAGCATGGAAGGAGGCAGAGAAGAGAGCAGCGGGTGAAGCAAGGACAAACACAAATTAAAAATAGAGGCCTCGTTCTCCCCACTGAAATAAGGGGGGACACACAGCTCCCCTCCCTTCCCTTGGAGCATTTACTTTAGAAACCTTGCGATTGTAAATTCTTTCTCAGTTTCTTGGAAATGTAAGTAAATTGTGTTAAAAGCTAAATAAGCTCTTTAGCCAACTTTATGACCTCAGAATGTTTTTCTCAAGGACCTGGGACCCGTATCTTTGGAATGTAAATATCAAAGGAAAATAGCATCCCTGGTTCCCCTGTTTCTGTGGCAAGGAAACAGGAGCCTCTCTCCAAAAACAATCTCTTGTTATAAAGAGGCGTATTTTTCCTTTACGTGAAGCCTGTTGGTGATCACAGACGGTCACCCCCACTACCAGGCAAAGCCCCACAGTGACTGGATGAACTCTGCGTATCAAGGGGCGCCATTGGGCCTCCTTATTTGGGGACTAGTTATCATTTACCTCGAGAACATGTGTGTAATGAGAACATGTGTGTAGTGGGTAACACCTGCTGGGCTACATAAGGGAGGGAGACACTGCTCTGTCTTTGCAATTTCTCAGCAGAGTGCCAGCGATGTGCACCATGTTCTGGTTTAATGTTTATGCCATAACTAAGTGTTTTCTTTTTCTACTACCTTTATGAAGAGCATTTCTGGGTTGGGAGACTTTGTTTTCCACTGGGAGAACAATGGCTGACTTAGTGAGCACAGACTTGGACAGATGACATCAAGGCCCTTACAGGTCACCTAGTCACAGCTACAGAAGGTCCCCAAATCTCTGGTGCAACATCTTAGAGAAAAGGTACCCCCCTCTACCAAGTGGGAGCTCAAAATAAAGAATTAAGCAATGAGTCTGTCTTCTCTACCTGGGCCAATAGACTTGAACTTGTAGCAACTGCAACATGAATACTGGGACTTGCCAATGTTTAACTTCTGGAGTCCTACGTCGGACATGCGTGCTAACAACCCATTTCCTCTTGGTGAAGTATGAGAAGGAAATGAGTGGAAGGAAACAGCATTTATAAGTGATTCTCAAACTTAACAGCATATTAGACTCAGTTGGGGAGGTTTTAAAATTCTAATGCCCGGCCACATCCTGAGCTAATGAAATCAGAACCTCTGGGTCAGGGACACCGTCATCATCATCTTTTCAAGTCCCCCAAGTTATTTCCATGCGAGGACAAGTTTGAGAACCAGGGATTTACCGGAACTTCAGAGTGCCCCCAAATCACCTAAAGAATGCAGAATCTGCTAAAATGCAGATTCTGATCTGGTAGGTCTGGGACAGCGCCTGGCAGTCTGCATTTCTAACAAGCTCCCAGTCTAAGTTACAAGGATCTGAAAACCAGCTGTGCTCTGAGGGTAGGCTCTGCAGTCGGACTGTCTGCCTTTTGAACCTTGACTCTGCACCTTGTGCTTCAGTATCTTGATCTATAAAATGAGGATGATGATAATGGTACTGATCAACGTCAGTGGCAGCAATGGTCTGAGGGCTGTGTCACTCATTTCACGTAAGAGATAAGGAAATTGGAGTTCAAAGAGTGTCAGTATTTTCCCCAGGCTCACCTTCCAGTAATTGGCAGACAGACACTTGACCTCAGGTCTTCCCCCGCCCCATCCCCCTACACCCCCACCCCTGCATCACACTGCTTTAAGGGTCTGGATTTAATTTAATCTAATTATCTTCCTCTCTTCCCTGTTCCAGTTGCAGAGAGTGTCAATCTGAGTCACCTCTGACCTCACCTCTCCTCTCCTTCCCTTCACGGTCAGTTGTCACTTGCCGAAACTCACTGATTTCACGTCTGTTCCCCCTACTCTATTCCTATTACTCAAATTCCATTTCCTGTGATCTCTTTATGGTTCTTTTCATGAGCAAAAATAGATTCCTGTTTCTCTCCACGAACGCTGGCTGTCTAACTGATGCCGTTACTCTGAAACCTTCTGCACTGCTCCCAAATTTATCCAACCATGTGACCCCCCACCTCATAAACCAGCAGTGAGCCTCCATCACTTACCAAATATAACCCAGCCTTAGTAGCAGGCCTTTCCCTGAACCACTTTTTCTTCAGTTTCCTCTATAATGCCTTCTGCACCTTTTCTCTCCACCACAGGCCCCAAGAGGCCACCTCTCCTCTCCAGAATCCCTCTAGCACTTCATCTGCCCCCACACACTCCGGCACAAGCAGCGCCCCTCCGGTGACCAAATAAATAAAGGAATGGCCTTCAGGTCTTGAATTCTAACTCCCAGGCATCTGGGATCTCACTCTCATGAATGTCCCTGGAACCCAACCACAAGATTTTGGCAGCTGTGAGGTACGTTGTGACTAATTTCTTCCTATTAACAAAGAGTATTTTCAAACAATCTCCTCTAATAACTAGAGTGGATTCAGGATGTTCCCTGTGAGAATAACAGCATTGCTCATTTGCGCTCTGTTAGGATTTCTGAAGCGTAAGAGAGCTACAGTCAAAGCACTGAGAAGCCCACAGACCTTGTGGTCTGGTATATGCCATAGCATTCATGAGCAGTCGCTACTAATTCTTTTTAATAAAGAGTGATGTTTCTGAAAAGTAAATCAGCAAGCCCTGGCTGGGTGGCTCAGTTGGTTGGAGCGTCATCCTGTGCACCAAAACAGTTGCAGGTTTTGTTCCTGATCTGGGTGCATACAGGAGGTGACTAATCAATGTTTCTATGTTTCTCTCTCTCTCCCTCATCAATGAACATATCCTCAGGTGAGGCCTTTTTTTAAAGCACATCAGCAATGCTTTTCCTTGAAAAATGAGAGTTGAGATCTTGAAACAATTAACATCATTGCTCACACGCTTGCAGAATGTCTCTCTAAATGCTAGTCCTCTTCCCTCCCCATAAGAAATCCACCCTATTTCCTCAGTCAGTGAGCGTGGGGAGGGCCCCCGTCGTGGAGCTCTCATCCGCGTGAACCAGTGGGCCCAGACCCTGGAGCTGCACCGTCAACACGGTGGCCACTAGTCACGCAGCCACGGAACGCCTGCCGTGTGACTTGTCTGAACTGAGAGGGGCTACAAAACTAGGCATCGGACGTCAAAGACAGCATCAAAAGGGAAGACTATAACTATCTCATGAACGTTTTATACTGACTACATATTCAAAAAATTATATCTTGGATATATCGGGTTAAATCAAATCCATTAAAATTGGTGTCACTTGTTTCTGTTTATATCTCTTGACATGCCTACTAGAAAGTCTGAAGTCACATGTGTGGCTTGCATCCGTGGCTTGCACTGGATTCCTGTTGGAAAGCACAGCTTCAGGGCACGCAGGTTACCCTAGGATGCCTGTTTAAAACGCAGATTTTCCAAACCACCACTCTATGGAATCTAGTTCCGCTCTTTGTATTTTAGGTGGAGATCAGCAGAAGCTACATGAACTCACGAGAGAGCGATTCTTTCTTTTCCTCCTTCTCCTCCCAGTACCAGGTGCCTGATTCTGTTTAGACGTCTCCATTGCAATTACCAAGAAAGAGAATCACCTTGGCCTAGATCACCACAAACACCCCTCACAAACCAGCTTTTGCATCAGCTACATCGTAGGTCTCTGACCTATGGATTGCCTGTCCTTCTGTCCAGTGGCCACCCCTAGACCAAACCTTGTGACTGGTAGGGGGGTTGGAGAGAAGCAGGGGGTCAGATTAAACAGAGCACAGGAATGACACATGGAACCTCCTCTCGGAAAGGGTGTGGACGCCCACTTTGTTTGGAGGGCACTATGGGAATGCCCGGCACAGACTGGGCCGGCCAGCAGTGACTGCGTTCAGAAATTAAAACAGCGTGATACACATTCAAAGGCCCTGTGAGCATAGAGCCGAGGACCAACTATTCCCTGAACTATGGTGGTCTGGATACAATTTCAGCCACACCATTCTACAAATGACAATAATGACAGATCTACTCTCATATGATTTCAGTCACATCTAAGCAACTAGCTGGCCAGATTAAACAGGTATTTAGGTGGGGAGAGGGAGAATGCAGAGACAGAAGAAGCAATACATGGAACACAACCAAGGAATCAGAGTTCCGGTCCCAACAGTGCCACTGCATCACCGTATGACCCTGGGCAAGACACCTGAACCTGCCTCAGGCTTGTCATCTTTCCTGGTTACACAATGACAGGGATGTGAAGACTGGATGGCACGATAGAGAGAAAGGTGCTTTTTCAAGTTCCAAGAGCTGCCCGAATGTTACGTTTACAAGTGTGAGCTGTCACTAACCACGTGCTGGCTGATTGAGGAGCAACCCTGCAGTGAACTGCACCTGAGCGGACACAGCCATGCGGGGACCATCCGGCAGCATTTTCTCTAACCTTGCCAAAGCACAGGGATCGCTAACGCTCAGCTCTGGTACTCTGGCAGCACCTGCCTCCAGCTCTGGCTTCATGCGTAATGAGCCTCCTCCAGGAACTTGTCTCCGTACATCACACCTGCTGCCAGACCAGCAGCCCGCCTGAGCCACACAGTGCGCACTGGAGGGAAATGCAGAGACAGAATATCAGTCCTGTGGCTAATGATAATTGTCATCTGAATCCGGTGGTAGCTTTTTCCAGTAACTGTCAGAATATTCCAGACTGACAGTGTATCCTAATGCCCTGCCACAGGGTTTGTTTAAAGAATTCAAGTTTAAAGAATTCAAGTGGTAAGAAAAACTGTGAAGGAAAAATTCAGCTATCATGCTTTGGGGCCCAGATTTATTTCCATGCAATATCTTGGGAAAACAAAATACAACTTTCTTTGAATTATGCTCCAGTTCCTTTCTATAAGAGAAGTTACCTTTTTTCCCCCATAAGTACTCAGTTTTAGAGAGAACCACTTCAGGAATACTGAGAATGCTTTCTTTCTTTCTTTTTGGTTCCTTTATGGAGGGTCTGACACTTCTACTGTTCCAACAACAGCAGGAGAAAAGGGTTTACCACGTATTTGCATAATCGACTACAAACACAGGAATTTCCGTGGCTCCCGGAAAAAGGAGCTCTGCCTCTTTAAGGCTCCACGGGGCTCTGGGCTCGGAAGCAGACAGAGCGGTGCTGCCGCAGCAGCAACTCGTCCTATCGTCCTATCGATAAGGTTCAGTTAGCCAAGGTGGAGGATGGGAAAAGAATGGAGCTGTCCCAGCTACTCAATGAGATCAGGGCAAACTATGAAAAGCTCCTCACCAGAAATCAGATAGAGACCGTGCTCTCAACAAGGATCCAGGTAATGATTTCATACAGACAGGCACCTTCCAGGATAAGGAGACAATCCATGTCTACCCAATTCCTGTCCCGGCCTCTCTGAGGTACAGTATTTCCTTTTCAATGCAGCATCTACTGGGGAAGGAATTTAGGCTTGACTGCAATCTGTCGGGGACTTTAGGGGGAAAGGCTGTGATGACACTGTTAAATGACCATGCAATAAATGGTGATTGATGGGTTTAATTTTTATAGCAATTATGAGGTGGCTAACATTAATAAAACCTGGGGTCAACATGCGATAAAATGGTGCACTCGACCCTCTTCTAGACTTCTCCAAGGAGGAAGCATTTCCCATACCCTTCAAAGGCATTACAGAGTTATTTATAGAGATGATTTCAACAGCATCTTTAAAATGGCAAGTAGAGAAAAACTAAGTAAAATATTTCTAAACCTTTTTAATGAATTCAGTTTTCTACCAGATCGTTATAAATAGAAATTATCTGGGTACGTGAGCATGGCATTCAGAACAATTCTGATACAAATTAGGACAATCAAAGTCCCCAAATTGATAGACTCTCCATTTAGATTATAGATTTTTGCTTTTGAGCTATAAGATGAGAATGTTTATTTCCAATACTTGGCATGTAATATTGAAGTTTTAACAACAAAAAAGAGCCAAGTTAAATAAGGGCTAAATCCTAATTTCATAGACTTACTCTGTTTTAAGTGATAATCACCTTTAGCAATTAACTGGGGTCTCGAATCCTTCAACAAATGTACAAACAAATATTTTAGAAACAAAGATTCAGAAATTCAGAAATCTGTTTTTAGTTTACCTATCATATCTGAGTTCAAGTTCTATTCCAAGCACCCAGCACAGCAAAGCGTTTACTTAAGAGGGGGAATATATTACTGGGAAATCAGAGGACTTTACTCCATTAGCTGTTCATTTTTAGTAACATTATAAATTCTACCTCGGGGTAACATTGTCAGTCTTCATAAAGAATGATCAGTATCCTGGATTAAGCAAAGTCACCGGGATATTTAACTGTTGGAATAGTTCACTCACCTTTTACAAAGAGAGTGGGGGGAAATAATGACAATTTCTGAAAATGTAAACCAAATAAACATTTTATTTTTGCAATAGTAAAAATACAAGTCATTTAGTTTACAAGTCACAATACTGAGATGCATCAATTAACATATCTACTTTAGAGGATTGTTTTCAAAGAACTCAGAAAGCTGAAATTAATTCAAGAAAGCCTATTTAATTATTAAAAATAAAGAAACATGAGCTATTTTAGTTACTTATTGCTATATAATAAGCCACCCCAAAACTTCGATTTCTTAAAAAATTGTATGTCCTCTCATGATTCTGTGGGCTGCCTAGGTCCCCTGGGATGACTCTGCAGCCACACATGACATTGGCTGGGACAGCAATCATCTTGGGGCACAACTGCGCTGGGTCACCCAGGGTGGCTCATTCCTGTGTCTGGCATCTGGACGGGGTTTTTGGAAGGCTGGCTCAGCTGATACAACTGGGCCTCTCTCTCTCTGTGTCTCTCTCTCCATGTGGCCTCAGGCGCTCCCTCCGCCAGGCCTCTCTACATGATCTCTCTGACAAAACATTCAGACTTCTTACATGTTGGTCCAGGGCTCCCAAAAGTGCAGAAGTGGAAGCTGTCAGGACTTCATAAGGCTTAAGCCTAGAACTGCCACTTCTGCCACATTCTGCCAGCTAAAGCACAAGACATGGGTCAGCCCGGATTCAGTGTGGACGTCCGCCGCACAAAGACATGAATTTTGGGAAGTGTGGTTCATTGGAAACCATCTTCAGAATCTAGCTACCACACAAGCCTGCCTGCTGTTTCCCAAATCCAAAAGACCAGTAAAGACCATCATTTTTATGCACTCCTATTTCCTAAATTCTCACAAATTTTCTTTTGCAGTTGCTCTGATAGGTGTTGCTGCTTGCTTTTGCCAAAAATGCTAAAGAACAAACCACGGGAAACATAGGGACGCTGTTCTCTAATACCTCACCCTAAACTCTGTTCATGGGCTTTCAATTACTGCAGGGCTGCCTTTAAGAAAGAATCGGTTGTTCCATCATATTAATTTGTTTATTTTAAAATGCATTCTATAAGAACATAAAAAGGTTATCATTTTTGCTTCAAAATATGACAACCAATTTCATACACTGCTCCTATTGCTCTTGGGGCCAAATGCTGGGGATTCCATCAAAAGATACTTGCACTTAATTTCAACATCAGCATAAGAACATGCAAAACTAACTATTATATAAAATATTCTATGTGTTATTGAATATGAAGATATTTAGAAAACAATGTATATGTATAAGGAAGTCCTTTCTGCTACTACCCTAGATACCCAGAATTCACATGCCTTCTGAAAAGATCATATTGAAAAAGAGAAATCAACAGTGAGGTAGCTTAACACAGAAGTCTATTTTAGGATCTCTAATGCCTGCAATAATTTAATTCTCTAAATTATTCATAATATACTTTCCAGCAATGTTTACTCACTGTCTATGTGCTCAGTCCAATAATTGATTAATTTAGGATATATAGCTATTTATTTGCTTTTATAAAGCAACCTACAAGAAAATATGGGGGGAAATAGTAGCTAATTTCGATCTTTCTTCCTTATTAATGCCACATATAATGAAAGGTTAAAAGTCAGAGGTCTCACACTTAGGTCCCGTAAATTGTTATTTTTCATTAAAGTTGGTGTCTTTCCCTGCTCATCACAGACTGCCATAGTAGGAAGAGACTTTTGAGGTTCATTTTACATCTGAGAAAACAGAGGCTGACAGTGCCACTGACTTGCTCACACATTTAATTAGTAACTAGGCACCAAAACATCCGCTCGTAATCTAACAATTGAAAGAAACAACATGACTGGGTTCCTCTGCCATTTTTCTGTCATTGCTTTTAAACGTCTCGTTCTCGAGAGCGCGCCTTCTGCTTTTGTCACTGTTGTTGCTGGTCTCTTCCAGCTAGAAGAAGATTTGAGCAAAAAGATGGACAAAGATGAAGAGGTGCTAAAGGCAGCGCAAGCAGAACTCAAGGAGGCGCGGCGCCAGTGGCACCACCTGCAAGTGGAAATCGCATCTCTCCATGCTGTGGTGAGAACGCTCTCCGGAGCCGCTGGCCCCCTGAGGCCCCCAAGGTCACCTAAGAGAGGGAAACAGAGTCCCGCCACCTTGCAGTGAGAGACCCACTGTGAGCCCGAAATCGAGGCCACTGAATTCTCTCCCTGGTCCCAGTCCGACAGCCCCCGCCCCCTCCTTCGTGGCAATAGCTGTTACCAAACCACGCAGGGTTCAGTCCACGCCTAGAAAAGGGAAGCGGCCCTTGCTCATTGCCCGTGGGTTCTCTGAGTGTTGCAGTGGGGAACAGGGTATCCACCAGTATCCACAGTCACTGTGGCGGGGAGTCTCTTACCCATGCTGTCGAGATGTCCAATAGAAAAATATGTAAGCACTTTCCCAAACTGCCTTTACAAGCAGTCCACTTTGGCTTTGATATTTAATAGTGTATATCTTCAAAACTTAAAAAAATTAAGAGTAATACGTTCATCACACTGGGGTTTGTTTTATTTTTGTTGGGTTTTTTTCCCCGTAAGAATTATCACAGGATTCCTTTGAAATAGGAAGCTCTCTAGCTACATATATAAAAATACATATATTGTTAATATTTAGGTCAGACATAAAGCTATAAGGAAACACCTCTTCCTTAAGTGATGTAGAATTATTGCAACCTTTTTAAGAAAGAAGATAACAAAATAGAATACAGACACTGCCGATCGGGTTTCAGAAAGGCGCTTTCCTTCCCTGATTCACTCACTGATGAAGATCTGTACGAAACAGGAGAGGGGCCTGGAAAACTCCCTGCACGCCAGTGAGCAGCATTACCAGACGCAGCTGCAAGACCTGGAGGCTGTGATTGAGGGGCTGGAAAAGGAGCTGCAGGAGGTGCGGCGCGGCATCGAAAAGCAGCTCCGAGAGCACGAGATGCTTCTCAACACGAAGATGAGGCTAGAGCAAGAAATAGCAACTTACCGCCGCCTCCTAGAAAAGGAAGAGATCAGGTACTCAATACCATAAGAGTTCATGACAAGTGGCCAGACATGCAGAGCCACCCACGTCATTGTCGGTGCGCTCAGAGAAACTGACTCCAAAACAGCCGTCATCCCCAGGGCGTGCGTGCTCACTGAGTGTCGCCGGTAAAACTAGTACACGCTACAAAGGACATGAGGAAGAACTGTTTCTAACCTTCGCAAATTGTAGACAAAACAGCCAAAGTCAGGCCCGTGAGCTGCAACAGAGAGCACATCAGCCTAGGACACAATGTAAACGATTAATTCCCAAGTCATACGACGATGACCTTTCAAAACTTGCTCACTTTCCTTGCCAAGCAAACCTTTTAGAATTAGTCACTGCCTTATATGGACCGTCTGCGAGGCAAGTTTGGAGAGCTACAGTTACCACACAACCCCAACAAAGGCACACTCCTATCGCACATCAGACACCAGAATATTGCAGCCATGGGAAGCAGTGGTGTTGGAGAGTTTAGAAGACTTCCAGACGTCCCGATAACAAAAACTGTCCAAGAGGAATTCTTACTAACTCAGTTTCATAATCTGCACTCACTCACGAGGTCACATGGCTTTAAACACAGCACAGCCTCCGATTTTCCATTTTCTCATAAAAAGAAAACTTGATTCTTTTTTACATAATTTTTTAAAATTTTCCAGTACAGCCAACATACAACATTATATTACTTTCTGGCATACAACCTAGTGATTAGACCCATCTGACACCACACATAGTTATTATAATATTAGTGACTATATTCCCTGCACTGTATTTTACATCCCCATGACTGTCTTTTTTTTTTTAAGGCAAAGATAAACTTTTTTTTATTTTATTTTATTAATTTATTTTTAGAGAGGGAAGGGAGAGAGAGAGAGAGAGAAACATCAATGTGCGGTTGCTGGGGGCCGTGGCCTGCAACCCAGGCATGTGTCCTGGCTGGGAATCGAACCTGCAACACTTTGGTTTGCAGCCCGCACTCAATCCACTGAGCTACACCAGCCAGGGCTTCCTCATGACTGTCTTGTAACTACCAATTTGTACTTTCAATCCCTTTGCCTTTTGCACCCATCCCCACAAGCCCCCTCCCATCTGACCACCATCAAAATGTTCTCCGTGTCTGAGTCTGTTTCCGGTTTCTGAGTGCTTGTTCACTTATTTTGTTTCTTAGATGCCACATATAAGTGAAATCTTAGGGTCTTTGTCTTCCTCTGTCTTACTTCACTCAGCACAGTATCCTCTAGGTCCATCCATGTTGTTGCAAGATTTCATTTCTTTTTCGTGGCTGATTTCATATTTCATTGTACATATGTACCACTTCGTTCAAACGAAACCTTTATTCTTGCTTGCTTCAGAATCCTGAGTCCTCTATAACACTAGATGAAACTGCTTTAACCTATAATGTTTTGACACTTACTAAATCTTTGAAAAACATAAATTGAATTCAAAATATACCACTTACTAGCTGAGTGATGCTAGGGAAGTTACTAAACCTCTCTGCGCATCAGTTTTCTCACCAGTAACATGGAAAAAATATTGCCTACCTCACAGGACTGCTGTGAGGATGAAATAAATTCCTGTTTGTCAAGTGCTTAAGATAGTGTTATGTAAATAGTGTTATGTAAATTATACATATAATTTATTATTAAATAAAATAAAGGGTTGTGAATTTTATTTAATTCCTAATCCTTTGGGATATCGGTAACTTGGTCTTCAATATTCCTATAATACGATTTTTATTATGCTACATTTAATATATGCAAGAAAGTATCAAGAAAAATACAATGAACTCCACGAACAAACTCCCCCAGCTCCGCAGTGAAACACACAGACTGCTGTTGAAATCTATCAACACCCCCCCACCCCCCACCCCCCGCCCACAGCACAGGCCCCAGTCTCATCCTCCTTCCTCAGGGGAACCCGGCTCTGGAATGTGATGCTTACTAGTCTCAAACTCCTTCATACTAATATGCATGTATCCCTAAACAAAATATGAAATTGTTTGGTATATTATTTAACCTTTATAAAATTAGCTACAATTTACCCTGTATTTTCACTCAGAGTTACATTTGGGAGATTCATCCGTGAGATCCAGTGTACCTTCATTCATATATTTTCACTGCTAAATAGTATGTCCATGGTACGAATGTACTCCAATTTATTTGTTCTCTCACTGGTGAGCATTCGTTTCAATTATCTGCCAGTACATTGTTGCTCCTATGATATATATAATTCTTTCCAATTTCAGATATTATGGTTGTATCCAAGGAGGGAAAAAAGAACAAAAACCTACAAGTAGAGTTGGTTTTGTTTTACCTTCAGGTGAGTTTCTGATGTAAGTAAACTAATCTGAAAACTGAAGTGCCGCTTGCAGGGACCATAAACGCTCTGACATAGCAAAAACAAGCAATATTTAAATGACTTCTGACATAAGTTGACTGTGATTAGTATGTGCTGCAACGCTGTAATTTATTATTTCATACATAAAATTTTCACAGCCATTATAAATGAAATATCTTTCTCGACGAAAGCCCCACAAAAGTGTGAGAATGAGAAAGTGGAAACAGTGACCAGACAGGCGATATTAAATGGAAACGTCGTGAAGGAAAGCACCGAAGCCCATGGCACGATCCAGTAAGTAACACAATCTCGACAGAGACACAGTAATAAACATGCGGAGAAATTCACTTCAATGGAACAATCTCAGTCATCTCTGAAGGTGTCCAAACATAATTTTAATATGTTGTGATTTTTAATCTGACATGAGTAAACACATAAACAAAAACTCATGAAGAAATGCTCAATCCTTAATTCACCATTTTTCTAAAAATACACCAAAATATGACAGTTCCATAGATTTCCTTGAAAATATATTCCTACGGTTTTTAAAAGTGTGTCAGTTATAAATTCCACGATGTAAATTGTCCATGAACCTTAAAATGTAAATGTTAACTATAAATTATTCAAACTTCTTGATTTCTTTTTCATGTGGAATACATATTACAGATTTTTAAATATATCCGTACTTCTTCATATAGAAAGGTTTATTTTATCATTTCAGGACAGAGAAAGTGGATGAAGTTATCAAAGAATGGGAAGGTTCCTTCTTTAAAGATAACCCTCGATTAAGGAAAAAATCTGTTTCTCTTCGGTTTGATCTTCATTTAGCAGCCACCGATGAAGGGTGTTTACAGACTAAACAGGATAACCTGCCAGATATAGAAGTCAGGCTAATCATGAGGAGGTCTTGCAGTATTCCCTCTATCAAATCTCCGTCAGCGGCTAATTAATCCAAAGAAAGTGTTGACTTGATCTGAAAATGACACTAGGATGGACCAAGGCGGGCCATGCTGACCCCCTTCTGTCCCAAATGTAAGTTAAGTATGTGTGGTGAGTTAGGCACGTGTGTTCTGATTGATGTGTGATTTTCTTCACGGAAAAAAATGGCAAGAGACAAAATCTCTCTGGCTCTAACTATGGATGTATTGTTTTGGAAAGGGGAAGCTTAAAATAAAATCAGAAATTCAGTACAGTTTCTATTTTATGTATTCTCCGAATAGTCTTTTTTGTTCCCTTGGAATTTTATCAGAGACTGTAAGCGTCAGTGGCTTAGTTAAGTCTTTGAAATTTTAATCAATGGCTGAATACTCTAAGCAAAAGGGAATAATTTATCTAAATATTATTGTATCATGTTAAGAATCACACTGAGATATTCATCACTATTGTATGACTGGTTATATCTAAAAAGGTTTTTCTGCCCTGGCTGGTGTGGCTCAGTGGATTGATTGCCAGCCTGCAAACCAAAGGGGTCACCAGTTCGAGTCCCAGCCAGGGCACATGGCTGGGCTGTGCAACAGGTTCCCAGTAGGGGGCGCGCAGAGGCAACCACACACTGATGTTTCTCTCCCTCTCTCCCTCCCTCCCTTCCCCTCTCTCTAAAAATAAATAAAGTCTTTTTTTTTAAAGATTTTTCTAATTAAAAAAAAACAATTATAAACAAACTTTTAAAGAGGACCCCCATTCACGTAACCAAAATTTTTCCTTTTGTAACAATCCTTTGCATATTTAGAAAAATAAATTACTTCCTATAAGCAGTTCTGAATAAACTATAGAAAATAGCTCAGTGCTAATTTGATTAAATAACATTGATCTTCATCTCAAAGTATTTTGTATTCATGAGCTGATTTCCAGAAGTTTCTTTATTGTCCTCTACCACCAAAAAAAAAAAAAAAGAGGCCAGCGGCACAAACAAAACAGGAGAGCCGATCACTACAGTGTCTAGACCGCTCCCAGCCTCGCACCATCCCGGCTTTTCCATCCATAAAGTGAAATGTCATTAACTGTAGTATTTGATGTGACCTTAGGTAAAACACCAGAGAAAGTCTGACAAATAGTTCCTGAAGTCATTTATGTGAATTCAGATAACACTATTGTTATCTAAGCTAAGAGTATTTGCAGGATTTATGTTTTAGGATTTAAATTGTTCAAACTGTAATAAATATGGACAGAAAATATATTTGTGAGTAAGTCAAGTTTTGTTGCAAAGTTTTGTAAACAACCTAATTTGTTTAACACAGGTATATTTATTTTAAGACCTTAAATAATAAATACCTGTTTTAAACATTAGAAATTTATAGGCTATTAATTTTTTTCTAAACAGAAAAAATGTTGAGTACCACTCACAATACTTGTTTCCCAGCTAAAGTATCATCCAAGGGCTACCGCTGTTAGCACTTTAGTACTGCCTTTCGATCTTAACCTCTCTTTCCCTCTCCCCCGTCCCTTTATTTCAACCAAAAAAAAAACAGTATATTTTAACCAGAAGAAAATTATGTTAAATAATCTTTCACATAATACAGGGATGCAAAGTTAAAGTTTTTCTTTCAGTTACTTCAGATTACTTTTTGCCTGGCTTATTCTATTTGGCGGAAGGGAGAATTTCGCTGTCACGAAAACAACAGCATGCTAGGTGCTTACTCTTGCATGAGCATCTCACCTAAAATACATCTTAGACATAAAAGTGTTTTCATTCAATATTCGTCAAGTGCTGCTGGCTTCATCAAAGCTTTGGAAAGTGCAATCGTACAAGCTAGCGTGTAAAGTTTCTGTGCTGAGCAACAGCGAACCGTATGCAGTATATCCAGTGTAATCAATTCGCAGCGTGAAAACTTAGTGCTGGGCGTCATGAATGTAACTGCTGATAATAGTAGCTCACCATGCAACTACTGCGTGTCACACGTGCATTTTAAACTGCAGTACTTGAATTTATAACAAAGTTTTATTTGCTTTGGGGCATTTTAAATTGGGATATGAATTTACCGAGGTAAATGATAACACTACAATAAAAAAAAAAATTGAAACTTGAACTCTAAATCTGTGTTGTGTTTGAGTTTGAGACACTGTGTTGAGTTTAATTTTTCCAATATGGTTAGCTCACTTGGGGAATGAAGAAACTGGAAACCATGGAGGAGAGAGAAATTTTTACACATTTTTAACAAAAGAAAAATTAAGAACGGTATATTCTAATAAAAAAATCAAAATAATCCCATAATCCTGTACCAGTAGCCACCGCGTGCAAAATACTTCCTCTGCTCCCCACGCTGTACTCAGCAGGTCTGCATGTAACCCATAATGCTTACACCAATCCCACAAGGTCTATAATATTACCCTCATTCTATAGATGAGTAGAAATTAATATTCTTCTGTTTTTCTGGAATAACTAAAACGGATGCTTCTATAACAAAACACAAAAATAAGGAGTCATTCCAATGGCTGACAACCATAGGGTCCCGCCTGGCACTGTCATGAATTACCCACGAAACCAGGAAGGGGTGACTTCCACGTCCTAGGCCTCAGCGTTCACACTTGAAAACAAAAGGAAAGGTGGTCCTCAGCAAGAAGGCCTAGTCCTATGCGTGAAAATACCTGGCAAAGCACTACTCAAACACACAGTACTGTTTGGATGGAAATTGTCACTGGGAAAGAATCTGTGAGAACGAGCATAACTGACAATGATTAAGCAATAGTTTAAAACACAATAGGTCAGCCCTGGCTGGTGTAGCTCAGTGGATTGAGCACGGGCTGTGAACCAGGCAGGTTCAATTCCCAGTCAGGGCACATGCCTAGGTTGCAAGCCATGGCCCCCAGCAACCACACATTGATGTTTCTCTCTCTCTCTCTTTCTCCCCCCTTCCCTCTCTAAAAATGAATAAATAAAAAAAATCTTAAAAAAAAAACACAACAGGTCATGAGAATGTTTAAAAGTCTTTGCTTCCAGAGTTACTCTTCCCCAGTGAGTTACCCAGTTTGAGCTGTTCTACCATGATAGTTTTTAAAGCACAAAAATGTTCTTTAGAGTCAAAAAAATGATGAATTAAAAAATTTCAAATGGAAATAGTATGGCACATGAACCAAAATTAAACTTTAAATAATACGCATAGACACATTAAATTATCAACACATGAAATTTTTTGGAAGTTCATGCACAGGGCAGACCTTGGTTCTATGTTTGAAGCTATGGCCAGCATGTCACACAGACCGCCCATGTTCACAGACACACCACAAGTGAACATTTTGAAACAAGGTGCATGTGCAACTCAGTACGAGCCTTCTCATTTCCCTCACGCACGTAGACCCCACCAGGGGTGTCTAACCCTCGGCCCGCAGGCTGCGTGTGGCCCAGGATGGCTATGAATGCCGCCCAACACAAAATCATAAGTTTACTTAAAACCTTTTTTTTGCTCATCAGTTTTTGTTAGTGTTTGTGTATTTAACATGTGGCCCAAGACAATGCTTCTTCTTCCTGTGTGGCCCAGAGACGCCAAAATTTGGACGCCCCTGCCGGGAGGCTCACTTTGGGCCCCATCATCCCTGTGGCTACTATACATCTCTGCCCTTGTAGCTGCAAGCAGCTATCAATAACGTGTAAGTAACAGGCTTGGGTATGTTCTAATAAAAGCCCAAAAAAGAGGAGGCTGCCAGGATCTGCCCTAGATCCTGGCCTACTTCTAGATCCATTTGGCCGACTCCTGCCCTGGACCCTCAAATAAGGTCTGAGAATGGCAGATCACACCCCAGATTCTGCAGGACCACCCTATTCTCAAACACTCTCATACTTTTCTACACCACATGTCAAAGCTCACACCCCAAATCCTCAAAGGATTTAAAGGCAATTTAGAAGGTTGAAAAGCAAACCATACTTTGTCCAACTGTGTAAAACAATGTAAACCACTGTCCTGGAACTCTGCTGGCCGTCAGCGTTTCGCAGCCATCTAGCAACAGAAACTGAAGCCACACAATTTCTTCTGCTTCCATAGAGACAGCCTGTTTCATCGTGTGGCCTTATAACCAGACTTCGATAAGCTATTTGGCTCAGGCAGAGTTCTGTCCCCGCTTTCCCTATTTTAAGAAAAAAAAAATCATTTAAAAAAGCTTCATCAGAACATACGACACACAAACTGTGTGGCTCAGTAGTTGGTTCAAAATCTTGAGTCATAGGTTTTTTTGAAAATCTGTTAAACTACTAACCCTCTATCTGGGGGGAAAAAAAGCACATAAAAATGTCCAGTTTTAGAGGTTCACAGACTTTCTAGAGGCGACTCACGGACTCCTAGGTGGCCAAGGGGGTGCCGGTTTTGCCTTGGTCTCTCCGATTATCTCCTTTTTCTTCTTCCCCCCCGAGGCATGTTCTCCTTGTACCCCCAGTTCTGTCTCCCTCCCCAGCTTCTTCCCACAGAACTACGGACAGAAATCAGAGACCTGGGCTTGAACCCCAGCTCAATCACTCACTAGTTTTGGCTTCCCTTGTTTTGGGGGAAGAACTTTGAAAAGTATGAATAGGGCCCTGGCAAGTGTGGCTCAGTTGGTTGGAGTGCCATCTATGCACAGAAAGGTCGCAGGTTTGATCCCCGCACATACTAGGTTGCAGGTTCCATCCCTGGTCTGGGCACGTATTGGAGGCAACCAATCAATGTTTCTTTCTCTCTCTCATTCACTCTCTTAAAAACAAAATAAAAGCAGTGAAAAGTGTCCTTGGATGTCGATTAAAAAAAAAAAGAAAGTATGTGTAGGGTCAGAGGAAAGCAGGCCAAGTTCCTGGATCTTACCAACAGAAAGAAAACTACTTGGGCCTAAGACTATCTCTGGGGTTTACTACTAACTACTAGGCCCCTGTGAAGGTTCCCAACAACCTTTATAGTTACAAGGGTTTGAAAAGTCGTATTAATGATGTACCCTATGTTTTCTGGGATTATTCACAATTCTAAAAGTCTGTCCTGTGGTCTCCATAAATATTCCCATGCATGCAAGATCTTATGTCCTGAGTTCGTTTTGGGGAAAAAAACAACCTAGTATAAGTAGAGTCTACCTTACTGAATTATTTCATTCTTCAGTATTAATTTCCTCAAGACCAGGAAAGAGATATTTTTTTGTTACATTTTGCCTATCTTCTTCCTTTCTTAACTTTGCAAATCTTCAGGAGTGGAGAAAGAAAATGCAGAAAACAAGATAACCGTTCATTCATTCCACAGATACTGAGCACCTGAGTGCCCATGCACTGTCCCAGAAGCCAAAAGTCCCCAACCTCAAGGAGCTTTCATTCTGATAAGAAGAAAAAAACAACAAAATAAATGCATAGTAAATACAGTACGTTAGGTGGTGATGAGGGCTATCGAGAAAAAACAAAGGGCAGTCCATGAATAGGGCGGAGGTTGGGGAATGAGTGGCCATTTTAACCAGGTCAGGAAAGACCAACTGAGGTGATGCATGAATAAGGATCAGGAAGTGAGCAGGTATCAACGTCACTTCACTTGAGTCCCCTCCTTTCCTTTTCCACCATTTTTGTGCCCCGCTTTCCCACTGCAGTGTGCTTGGTTTCTAACAGCCAGCGCCTGCAGCTCTTTTTCAGACAACCGCCCAGAGGTGACTCAACAGAGCTTGTGTCCCAGCAGGGCGCTTGCCCAGTCCCTCTACCATAATCCCAAAGGCAGGAAGAAGCTAACTGGAGTTGCTGGATGAGGGCAGAGAAAGAAGGTACCGGGGTCTCTGCTAAAGCCTGTGTGTATCTTACATTAATCTTTTACATGTCTCTGATGCTTTTATATATTTTTAAAGATTTTATTTACTTATTTTTAGAGAGAGGGGAAAGGAGGGAGAAAGGGAGAGAAACATCAATGTGTGGTTGCCTCTTGCACGCCCCCTGCTGGGGACCTCGCTGGCAACCCAGGCATGTGCCCTGACTGGGAATCGAACCACTGACCCTTTGGTTTGCAGACCAGCACTCAATCCACTGAGCCACACCAGCCAAAACTATATTTTATATATTTTTAAAAGAGCAATTTCATGTATATTATCTCAAGCACCACTCAAGATTGCCTATTATTATTTGAGGACCTCCTGTCTTTCTCTTCAATTTCAATCATCTCTATTCATGCCTATAAAAACATTGGAGGTGGAAGACTTGGACAGAGTGTCACTTGTCCCAGGTTTTACCGACTTCTGGAGATGCCCTAGTCACTGCTGGCACTCCCCGCCCCACACCCCGCAACCCCCCCCAAAGATGGCTAAGAGCAGCCCAAGAATTCAATCAGTCACTGACAATGTCAACACTGTTTTCAAGTAACTACAGGTCAGAGAGCCCATCTGTTGCTTTTCCCTCCACAAGGGCCCCCAACATCCACCAACTGTTCATATATTCAAGGAAGGGGCTACTAACTGGTAAGCCAACATACTCATCATTTAGTGGAAAGAGCCCTAGACTAGACCAGAAAGCTGCCTGAATACATGTTTATTGAGCATCTAACAATGGTTCGAGCCCTCGGTAGACACGAGCAACGCAAAGATAACCAATGCAGATGACTTTGCTTTCAAGACCCTCACAGTGCACTGGAGGTGACAAACACACTCTGATACGAAGGATCAGATACAGATTCCCACGGAATGTCAAAGAACCATGGAGCTGAGAGGAAGGCTGGCGCAGGAGGGCATCACAAAAAGACGGGTGAGCTGGATCCAAAAGAACATAGGAGTTTAGCCTGAAAATGGGGCGCAGCCGTTGCCTGCGGTGGGAACCCAATGAGCCAACACAATGAGCAGAGACCAGGGCCACCACGACGCTGCAAAGGTGCACAGCCTAGGGGATTAACATCTCTGGGCCTGGGTTCGGAAACCAGGGGCCACTGCACCAAACTCGACCTTGGAAAAACTGAAAAAGCCTATGTCGTTAAGGCAGGGAGCCCTGAGAGGCGCCCGTGGGGACAGAAACTCCGCGCCTCCATCCTCGGCTTGCTAAACTACACATTCGCCAGCTTAGAGAAAGAGGAAATAAAAAGACCGGAAAAAAAAAATCGCGGGGCGGGCACGACCGGAGCCTGGCCCGAGAGGCGCGCGACCAGCGCGGCCACAGTGGTTCCGGGGCCTCACGCCCCGGCGACTCCCGCCGTCTTCCGGCCCCCGCGCGTGGGGCCGAAGCCGTGGCTCCCACGTCCCTCGGCGTAGCTTCACACTCCCGCCGCCTCCCCGGCCGCCACCGGCGCCGCCGCTGCCCCCGACGACAGTGGAACCCAGGCCTCTCCCGCGGACAGGCCCCGTCCGCCGTCTCCGCCGTGACGAATCGGCGCCCGGCTGGGAAATTACCCAAATTCGGGGAGTTTTGAGGAACGTATAGGGCCTGCGGGAAAAAAAAATCCTCGACTGTACGAAGCATCACGCATCCTCAGACCGAGGCTTATTTTTCTAAAGACAGTCGGGCGACGCCTGGAAGGAAATTGAGACGTGTGTTGAAAGTGCGAGTGCGGAAGCTCCGGGCGCGAGGGGCGGGGCCTGCGCGGGACAAAGGGAAGCGAGGCCGGAGCTGCGGGCGCTTTTTCTGCCCGCGGGTGAGTGTTTCCGACTGGGCTCAGCCGGGTCGCGAGGGGGGCAAGTCGTGGTGTCCCGGCTTGGCTGGACTCCGAGTCCCCGGGGGTTGCTGGGTTTCAGACTTGGCCGCGGGGCCAGAGCTGCGGGCTGGTTGCGGCCTCCCTGAGGCCTAGCGCGGAGCCAGGGTTGGGAGGGAGCCCCATCTGGGTTCCTTCCTTGACGGCAAGACCTACCCCGTCCACGAACCCCGCGAAATTGGTCAAAGCAGCTATGCATGCCCCGATTTTGTGGGTTTGCTGTAACGTGCATCCTCCACAATAGCTAAAGGAACCGATCTCAGAGCAAGCCCTTGGGGCGAGCCAGGCCTGTAGTCATCACCCCCAGGAAGGTGGTTTCCCTTTGATCTAAGACAGCGAACCGACGACCCCAGGTGTGGCTTAGAGCGAAGAGCGAAAGCTCTGGAACACTTTGGCTTGGGTTTGAAACCCATCCGTGGCATCTCCTGGCTGTGTGTTTTTAGACAGTTTCATTAAACCCACGGAAACACCCTTTCTTCATCTGTAAAATGCAAATAGCAGTACAAAGCCTGTTGGTAGTTGTGCCTACTAAACGAGATAACGGAGGTGATTAGCCTGTCCCCTATAGGTATTCAGCAAATACTTAATCTAGTATTTTATGTCAGGTAGTGGAAATGGAGGTGGCCAGATAGTGACAAGACCGCTTTTAGAATTGATGGTGTAGCGAAGGAGAGCGAGCGATCATTTAAAAGAATGAACAATGAGTGATGTACAGAAGAGCTCGTGGCATTCCTTGTCACGGCTCCCAGAGCAAGGCCCGTAGATCCTGACAGCTCCCTGAGCGTGAGCAGGAAGGAAACCTGCACCAGGGGCAGTGGTTTCTGCCTGTTTCCTAAGGAGAGAGTGAGAGGCCCCGTTTGTCTTTCCATACCAGGCCTTTTATTGCTTATGCTCCAGGGAATTCCCTTAAAATGCAAACTAGGAGGGGAAAAAATCATGCTTGCTTCATGTAACGCTGGATGAAAGTACTCCAGTAGTCATAGAAGTTATTTGCCTTTTTTCTAAAAATGAATGCCTCTTTGCACTGTGGGTGATGTACATTGATATCAGGAAGAAGCTCGTGTGTACCGTCCTGTCATGAGCTGGTAATACTAGGGCAAAATTTGTTAAGACTTAAGTTAGGTACTGAGACTACAATAATGAATTAGATAGACAGCCCCTGTTTCCAGGCAGCATGCAATCTAGCTATATTTACAGGTATATGGTATAATACACCATATCGCAGATCTATGTAACTTGGGTAGGAGTACAGATGAGGAAGCAATTCTGCCCAGGTAATTTGTCAAGAAAGCTCCACTGAGGAGATATATTTTGAAACGGGCTGGGAAGGGTTGATAAGAGGATTTCAGGTAAATTCTCCAAATTTATTCCCAGCATTTAGAAAGCTGTTTGTTGAACATTAGGAGAAAATAGCTCATTAGCCTCCCCATTACCTTTTGCACTGCCTCCAGGAACAAACTGCTGCTCTATTTTAAAGGCAGTTGTTAGGCTGGAGGAGGGGAGAGCTGCCGCTGATCTGGGAGCTGTCAGGGTCTGGCAGGCCTCCTTAGTGTGGGCCCTGATGATAACTCGTATCCTATTGTAACATTTTTACTGGTCTGATCAGATGTGTATATGGCGTCAGCAAAGTGTTTTCCATACAAGAGGTGGCTCAGTAGCATAAGAAAAAACGTTAAAGTACATGTCTAAACCTACTTTTAATGTCCCCAGTAAATTGTTATTGTTTAATTCTGATCCACCAAATGACCTAAAGAACTAGTATAATATGCACAAAAACTTGGATAATGGAAGATAATGTAATTTTACTAAGAAATACCAATTTAACTACCCTATTCTTTAGGAAAACATTCTCTCATGCTTGCTGAGTTTTGATTCTCTTTTTTTTTCTTTTTTTTCCTTTTTTTATTTTAGTGTCTCAGATTCATTCTTAAGGAACTGAGAACTTAATCTTCCAAAATGTCAAGTAAGTTTCATTTTTTTTATATTTATCAATCTATATAAATAAGAGGCTAATGCCCTAGCAAATGGGAATTCCAAAATACTCTCATTTTTTTTTTCTTCAAAACAGGACCATTGGTAGTTTTGTTGCATAGTATTATATCTCAGTTGTTTACAAGAAGTTATTTATTTTCTTTCAAACAGAAAGACCATCTTATGCCCCACCTCCCACCCCAGCTCCTGCAACAGTAAGTTTTAATTTTCTTGTTAATGTAATAGCCAAGTCTGGCCTTGATACAAAAACCCAGATGTCTTCCAGGAACAGTCACTCAACCATCACAGCAACAGGATGAAAAATTCAGCTAAAAAAAAAAAAACAGCACTTCCTACTAAATAAAATAACTCTTTGCATCTTACCTTGAACCAACCCCAACATTTAAAGAAACATGCTGCTGAACGACCAACCTCCTATGCTTGGTTGGTTGGTTGGTTGTTTTTTTTAATGGAAAAAAACTGACAAGTTTAACACTTCTTTCTTGTTAATTTCTTATTAAGAGTCTTTAAAGTTGATATTGAATGAATGCTCATTCTGGCATTTGTTATTTTCCAACCTAACCTTAAACTGGTTGCATTTTTCTCTCCTTATCTATATATAACTTTCATATTAAATCAAACAATAGAGTCCAGTTCTATAATAATAACACTCATTGTAAATCTTTATTTTCAAGCTGTTCAAGTAAGGATTGTATTATCTGTGGGTCAGATCCTGCTATTGAATTTCATTCCAGTCCATAAATAATATTCTATGGGTTTGGGATTTGATATGTTTCAAAATGCCTAAATAATAGTTGTGAACTGTTTTTTTCACCCAGCAGGTTCTGGCCCAGCTTGGTCAGCATGTCAAATAATTGTCCAGTCCATAAAACAAATTTAACAGTAACTCTTCAGGCCTTGTTGAAATAGACTCCTTGTTGTTTTTTATTTCAGAACAAAACAAAACAAAACACTGTTAACATTGACCATATCCTACAAAAGCAATTCTTTAACAGCTGTTAGCCCTCCTTCCAGACCCCCTACCCACTAAATTCCAAGCTAGTTTACTAATTAGGTCCTTGTGTAATTTTATTTTCTCCATTGGATAACTATTCTTAATTACTAACCCTTGGATAAAATGTTTTAATTACATTTATCAATAATTTGGTTTTCTTCAGTAAGATGTTTTTAAAAAGAGATACTGTATCACATGTTCAGTTTATATAATACATAGTCTCCAAAGTTACTTCCAATAGATCTTAAAGTCCTGTGTTTTCTTCCTTAAATCAAAGCACATGTCTATGACCAGTGTCCTTGGCACTCTGCTAGCGGCTATCCGGGTGGAGTTGAACAATTGAGATTCCTGACCTCAGAGAGCTAACCATGTACTTCATTTTTGGAAATGGTATAATTGTCACGTTTTAGTTTCAATTTTTTTTTTTAGCTCCCCTACTTAATTTTCTTACATTATTGCCTTGGTGTTGAACAGTGATTCTCATAGTTTATGAAACCTTTGAAGGTGTCATTTTTATATAAATACCTCCTCAGACAGTGTGTAGTATTTGGAACGCACACTTGGTTTTTTGAGATAAGAACAGCTTAAAAAGCAAGTGTCCCCTGTGACTTTTCAAATGTAGAAAGGAATTTTGTTTTACCTTTCTTTAGTCATATTTCTGTACCATTATAGTTTCACATTGACACATACAGACCAGGGATCAGGACATGCCACAGCGGATAGTAGATGAGTTGTCCTCCTTTCTTTTTTCCATTGTTCTGCCACCACCATCACCCCGACCATCACCACCACCACCACCCCTCCCCCACCCGAACGGACCACTCCAAGTGATAGACACTTCCTTTGTGCCTTCGATGCTTCATCTGTGTTTTGCCTACTTAAATATGCTTAATTTGCGTCTTTTATAACTGTATAGACTAGAAATTGATCAGCTCTCTTCTCCTAAAGAGTATCAAATGCTTGAATATCTTTTAGAAATTAAGGATATGTGCAGCGGCATGTTCTAGAAAATTGTGTTTCCTTTATAACAGCTACAGCTTAGTTGGAATGTATTAAGTGTTTTTTTACATCATACATTTCAGGACTGATACTGTTAATTGCATGTTAAAATGAAATTACTCTCATTTGTTTTGATTGAATTTCACTAAGGAAAACTACCCTACTTTTGCTCTCTCTTTGCTACATTCTTTTTATGCATTATACCTTGATTGTCACAAACATTGGATATCATTGTACTAACCTCAAGGGCACTGCCATGTAGGAGCCGTCTGTAACCACATCAGCACATCATTCACCAAGCCGAGAGTTCTGTTGCTGCAGTGAGCAGTTGTGTTTTGAAAGGGCTAGAGCTATCCGGATTTTTAAAAAAGAAATTTGAGTCTGTCAACTAGAAAAATAGTGCAGATTAAAACTAAAAGCAGAAGTTGCTCATGGTTGACCTATGGAAGATGGATCTAAGAAGAGATGGAAGAGAAAGCCTATGAGAGAATGACTGGGTTTCAAAAGATCAGAGCGCACCCCAGAATGAAATCCATACATTTCTTACAAGTCTTTGTTCTGAAATCATGTGTGTGATATCCATTGAATCCCACATGTGTTCCTTTCTATTGACAACTTCTGGCTTCCTGACTTGAGTCTCTTCTCGTTTCTCACATTATATAAAATGATTTAAAACTGTCTTCGAAAGCAGTCCATTTCTCATTCTTGTTTTTAGTAGATGAACACATTGGCGGCATCCACATAAATGTTGAATAAATCATGTTTTGTTTTGCATGTGAAGTGTTTTCAGACTTCTAGTTTATCACATTTCAAGCGTTCCTCTCAGACACATATTGCTAAGTTGTTATATCATACTGTTTACTAACCATAAAGTAACCCTTGATGTTTGAGACACTCCACTGTATCGCTTACCCCAAAAATGCAAGCACACACATCCACACTCAGACAAAGACCACCATCCCCACAAAGAGAAAGAAGTAGGAAAAAAAAAAAAGAGGAGAAAGCCCACTTGCAGACTGGTTTCTCAATGAAAGAAAAAGAGCAGCTACGACACATCATTGCTTGTTTAAATTCAGGTTGCTTTTGCATGCCATATGCAGATCATTTTTCATTTCTGTGTTTTCCTCGTTTGAGCTCATTTCTCATTCGTGTTTTTGTCTCATTTGTTTCCATCAGCAAATGCCCAGCACACCAGGGTTTGTGGGATACAATCCATACAGTCATCTCGCCTACAACAACTACAGGCTGGGAGGGAACCCGGGCACCAACAGCCGGGTCACGGTAGGAGAATCAACTATTACAGCGTCCGGCAAACCACTGGGATTGACCAGAGATGCCTTCAGAGTTAGGGCCTTGTGAATCACCAGCATGGCCATGAAAAATTTTTTTAACCTGGCTTTTCAACTATTTTAAACATTCCTTGTATGATCTTGCCCTGAAAAAAATAGTGAGATCTGAATATGTATATAGAAGAAAAAACTTCATTCTTTTTGGTGGTTGGTAGAGATAAAATCTTGGACGCTTAATGCTTATACAATGTTTAAACAAACCTAGAATTTCTTATAGTTAAAGAACCTAACTGAGGTGAAGCGTTATCTTTCAGTGAAAGTAATTGGCATCAGCCTCGAGAACCCAGTTTCTCCGTGAAGACTGGGCTCGCAGACCTGGTTCTTTCTGCCTGGCCTGCCAGTTCGAAATGCTACACATAATTATTTGTCTTTTGGATTTAATAATTGACTTTACAACTGAGATTTATTTCTCGTCAGTTAAAAAGAGAAAAAGATTTTTGTGTCATATCAAAGAATTGCAGAATGAAAGTTAAATGAGGTTATTTGAAATTCCAGACTAGATACCTACAACTGGAAGTGTGTTTATAATCTCTAGGATAAGGGATATGGTTTCTGCAACTGAAGACGTTTCATTTAACTGATCAACCTAAGAGAAAAATAAATAAGCATAAAAGTACAATAAATGATAAACCTAAGATAATAAAAATTGGGTGATGTACTTCAGACTTTTTATTTTAGAATCATCTTAAACTCCATTCAAAGAAGTCTAGGTACCAAAGAAACAAATAACTAAAACTGATTTGCCAAAAATAAATAAATCCAAAAGCCAAATACCTGCATACATTGGAACATGGCATTGGTGAGAATTGATACAACCCAGAATGGCTGTAAACTTCTCAATACCTGGTGTTTTGTTTGATGTCTTCATAAATAATTCAGTCAGTGTGACTTCAGAAAAGCCCTCTCACCCTGTAGTCAGGCTAGAGCAGAAAGCCTGTAACTGCCAGCTGTCTATCTTGGTAAGCATATCACTTAGCTTGATGGGTTTCGTTTGTCTAGATTTTTCATTGTTTTGCATAATTTGTACTTCATGAGCATATCAAGTTTCACGTGCCTTGCATATTTCATGGTACCTGAAAAGAATTCTGACAAAGTGTGTGTGTGTGCATTTCACAATGCATACGATTTTTATGTGCATCGATACGTGTTCTTCCCTGGCCTAAATGTGTTCTTTCGCAAGTGTTAATGAGTGGCAAGGTTATCAAATGATAAAGAACAATTTGATTTAAACAAGGAACGTAATCAATTTTTGATCATTTCACATTAATGCAGAAAATGAGTCATAAGCAGTAAATAAGAGAACGGTTACATTTGAATTGCTCTATACAGTCAGCTCTTGATTATCTCTGTTAGTGGAACAGACATGGAGGTAACTGTGATACTAGAATCATCGGTGTTTCCATTTGTAAGCACTTCACTCTTAACGTGGACGTGTCCGTGAGGATTCTGGGCAGTGAAGTGACATCACTTCCCGGAGGCGGACAGGGCAGAGGAAGGTGCGCTGTCTGTCTCGGGACCTGGGGCAGTCACCTGCTTCTCTCCATGCCTTCTGGGGGTGTCAGACCCAGCTTCCGGAGCGGGCGTGGCCTCGGCAGATCAGGATAAGGGGGTTGTTGGGCATGGAGCATTTGGTGTTTGGGCTCTCCGTGGTGGTTTTCTCTGCACTCTTGTCGCCTCGGTGTCAGAATGAACTGTAATTCAACTGCTATTCCGACTTGCCCCGAAAGATCTAGAAGTGTGGAGGCTCTGAGCCTGCGCTAACTCCGGCCCCTTCAGCTTTTAGTGACCTCCGCCTTGGGTCATCTCACTGCTCCCTGAGAAAACCAGTTATGACTGAAGTTTTACACTGTCTCTTTTCTATATCTAAGTTCAGCCCTGTTAGGACTCAGTAGATCTGATTTTGACCGTTATGAAAGCATTTGTTTTAAGAGGACCTCTGTTCTGTGTTACTTCGAGGGTTGCAGGGAAGGGGTCTTTTCGGTGCTGGTGTCTGCAAGTCACCTCAAGTCAGTGGTTTACAGGAATGATTCTGTGGAGCCCTGTAAGTAGCTTCCTTAGGCCCTCCGGAAAATCAAGAAAATCGGTTCTTCTGTTGGGTCTGGTGCACTTGAATAGTTTTCAGACAATGACTTTATATAGCATAAAACCCCTTGGAGTGCTAATGATAGGTATGAGATGGAAGTCACTCCTAGCTAGGTCTTCATTCAGATGGCAGTCAACGTTCTCAAGTACAGAGGGAAAACAAATTGAGACAAAATGTTAAGAAACAGCTTGTTTCCGTACATCAGTGGAAATTCCATCCCTGAAGAAAACGCTTAAATGAAATCCTACCAGAGAAACAGCTGCGAATTGGAAAGAAGCAACAGACTTTTCAGTAACCAAAATAAATTTCACAAAATCATGGACTTGATTGGAAGGCGAGTCCCAGGACCTTGCTGTTACGAAAGCACCGTTTTCACGAGCGTAACTACTTGTTCTCCCTCAGTGCATTGCCAGCGAGAAGCCAAAAACTGGAAGGAGGGAGGGTGCTGCTAGAGAGAGGCTTCCTGACAGCAGCAGGAAAGAAAGGGCTGAGAAAGGAACGTGCCTTCCAGAAGCATGGCCCTGGGCCGTGGGCTCGGAAAGATGTCTGTCAGATGGCAAAAGCAGGGGTGTTTAATGATCTTCAGCAGCCTGAACATCAGCTGGAATTTAATTTTGTTGTTGTTATTTTGGGTTCTGTTTGCATTTGTAAATTGGTCAATGTAATGAAAATAGGACCTCGATATGTGAGTGACTTGGGTGCCTCTGGGGGAAAAAGGAGAAGCAAATTCATTAGTGTCATAAAATGCAGTTCTTTGGAAAATACCCAATAGCAAATATTGCTGTAATTTGTCTTTTAAGTAGTTTAATTCAACATATTAAAGCATAGACATTTTAGAATTCTTTACCTCTTTAAAAAAAAATTGTTACAGTGGCCTGCCGACTTCAATTATTGGCACAATTCCAACTTTATTTGTAACCTACTTCATGAAATTCTGAACGTTTGTGTTGGATATGAGTTGGAAATGCTTTCTAATAACTTCCTGCATGAGTAATCAGACTTGTGTATGTCTCAGTCTGATTTTATGGCCTAAGGTCAGCCTTATCAGAATCCCTCCCTACCCCTAGCCCCCCCCAAGAACTCCTACAGACCTGAGGCAGGGCTCCCCTTACCGTTCAGACCTGCGCAGTCACCCCCCGCACCGCCCACTGCTGGCTAGAGCGGCTGTCAGCAGGGGCCCCAGCATGCGGTGTGGTGAGAATGTGTGCGAGGAGTGGGAAGAGAAGAAATGCTGCTTCAGTGGTGAAATGCTTTCTAGTAATTCCGTGTGTGAAGAAGCAGCGTTATTGAAAAGCACCCAAGGATGCAGAGACCCTCGAAGGAAGAGGAAGCACTGTTTGACAGTAGTGGAATGGGGTGCGAACACGCTTGTCTCTGCGCCCGCAGAGGAAAAACGAGGTTATGATTGGGGTCCCAGCCCAGAGTGGAGTTGTCCCTGGGGTTTCATCGCAGCAGCAACAGAAGAGCAAAGGGAAAAAAAGCCGCTTTAGCTTTCGTACAAGGATTTGCCGAACTCTGCCTTTGACCATGAAAGTTGGCACTTCTTCCCCCGCCTGACAAGGAGAATCAGTATCGGGGTCTCCCAGAAACTGGGGGAAATAAAAGTAACTCAGCCGTGGTTTTATTCTGGGTCTTTGAGCAAATGCAGCCATGTATGTTGAGATACAACTCGGTTCAGAAATAGGTGTTCTCGCACTGGGGTTATGTGCGGTGCCCACTCGAAGTTACCTGCTGTCTCTTGCCTGTGGGCTTCTATGTCAGCCTATAGAAAGAACTGATTTTTATTTCTTCTCTTTTTTTTTCTTTTAAGAGAGAAAGGGAAAGGAAGGGAGAAAGAAAGGGAGAGAAACATTCATGTGAGAGAGAAACATCGGGTTGGTTACCTCTTGTACGTGCCCCAACCAAGGACCAAACCCGCATCCTCAGCTTATGCCCTGACCGGGAATTGAACCGGCAACCTTTCTCTTTGTGGGACAGCACCCAACCAACTGAGCCACACCAGTCAGGGCAAGAACCAATTTCTTATCTTTCTCTCTCTTTTTTTTAATTCCCCCTCTAACCCATTTTTTTTTACCTTTATAAAATGTATTTTTCCATCTCTCCTACTTCTCCATTTTTTTTTCTGTTTGTCTGTATATTCCCCACAAATCCAAAATTTTTTAAGAAAATGGAGTTCCTTGACCTACTGTCACAGCTCCATGTCTGCCATTTCTCTGTTCCTGGTGCAGTGGTCTGCTCCCACACTTCTGTTAGGACTAAGGGTAAAAAAGGCATTAGTGCACACCTCTTGAACTGAACCCCCTTTATAGAAAACCACTATATATGGACCTAGAACCTTAAGAAAAGTAGTTGTGATAAAGGAAATCAATTTTCGGTGATCTCTTTTTGAACCTAGGAAGTAGTCTCTGTGCGGTGATGTTGTTTCTGTGGGGGTGCATTCCCGCAGTAACGCAGACAGACAGAAAGGGCCCAGTAGGCAGTGTGAGTGCGGCCGAGTGCCGAGGAGTGCAGATAATCAAGTGTTGACTGTATGTGTAATGGCAAATTAAGTAAAATAAGAGGGTGCCAGGTAATGTCCTAAGTGTGGGACATTGGATATGCAACAATATATTTTCAATGTATGGATTGTTACGTAACAATTTATTTGTCCTTACAGCCAGGTTGTCAAAGCAGTAGCAATAAACTGCTATGTAAAATATTTTTAAACTATGTGCTTAAAGTCATTTTCTTTATTTTCTTTTGATATGAACATTTCTGAATTTGCAGTGATAGCTATTCTCAGTGGAGAAAATATAAGACTCTTGTGTCCATGGACGAGTAGAAGAAAGGCGCATTAGAATTTTTTAAGGCACTCTCTTTTCGTTTTGCTTGTAAACTTCTTGCAGTTGAATAATGAATGCATTTAACTGTTTTGTAGGCATCCTCTGGTATTACGATTCCAAAACCCCCAAAGCCACCAGATAAGCCGCTGATGCCCTACATGAGGTACAGCAGAAAGGTAAGTGCCGGATCTGGGGCGGAGTGGGGGCTGTTCCCTCTGCTTCTTTGCTTCCCTTCAGATTCCAGATTGGTTTGGCCAGCTTTCCTGTGTATAGCCAGAGGAAGGGATAAAGAATTGCGGTTTTTAAAGAAATCAGTTATGAATTTAAAATCCTGGACTAAAATCTAACAAAAAGAACATGATTAAATGAACTGTTGAGACCCTTAAGACAGTGGCGTGTAGCCAGTGTTACGTAGTCTTTTGGAGAATATTTAATGACATGAGAAGAATGTTAAGTGGAAAGGGGAACATGACCATATGTATTAGTGTCTTATTGTTATAAAAGTAATAGCAACTACATGTTCATTTAAAGGAAGACAGAAGTCAAAAGACATGGTTATCTATAAATAAACAGTAAACTTATGGTAATTTTTGTTTTCTTTATACCACCTTGAATTTTCACTTCTTTTTTGTGTGAACCTACATTACTCTTAAACTAACAGATAGAGCCAATATTTTAATTAAGGACAAGAGCATGTAGCTATTTCCATCACTATTTAGAATTGTTTTAATTTTTGTCATAATTATGTATATATTTGATGATGTATCATCCAGATTAACCACTTCTGAATTTTCGTGAACTCTTGGATGTAGACAGTTACCGAGTTAGCGCACCTGCGGTGCCCGTAGTGATTGGGGACGTCCGAGACCTGCCTGCCAGCAGTGCCTCAGACTGGGGTGCGGGGGTGGGGGGGTGAGGGGGTGGTTGGCCGCCTGTGAGTCATTGTTACAGCAGGCTGATGATGACAACGTACAGACTGAATTCTGTTCCCTCTGCTTTTGTTTATGTTTTAAAACGTGCATATGAAAAGACATTTTTAGCCCTGGCTGGTGGGGCTCAGTGAATTGAGTGCTGGCCTGCGAAGCAAAGGGTCACTGGTTAGATTCCCAGTCTAGGGCGCACGACTGGAGTGCGGGCCAGGTTGCTGTTTGGGGGTGTGCGAGAGACAACCACATATTGACGTTTCTCTCCCTCCCTTCTCCTTTCTCTGAAAATAAATAAATAATTTTTTAAAGCATTTTTAAAGGTCTATATTTTTAGGCGTCAATACTGAAATTTCAACTGTTTCCTTTTTCAGGTCTGGGACCAAGTAAAGGCTTCCAACCCTGACCTGAAGTTGTGGGAGATTGGCAAGATTATTGGTGGCATGTGGCGAGATCTCACTGATGAAGAAAAACAAGAGTATTTAAACGAATACGAAGCAGAAAAGGTAGAACGGGAACCGCAGCGGGATGGCTACGATGGAAAGGGCATAAACGTGTGCTTGCTGCTCAGAAAGGAAGCATAAGATCTAATCGGACACCTGAGGCTTTGTCTGCCTGGGTCCAGTCACTTAATTTCTCTAGATTTCAGGTTCCTTAGCTGTGAAAAGGAGATAATTAAGGTGTCTATGATATTCATGTGAGTAGATATGCATATGAATAGATATTCCTTATCACCTGCAAAATGCCCCTTGTAAAGCTGAAGAGCGTCTGCCTTTCAGATAGAGTACAATGAGTCCATGAAGGCCTACCACAACTCGCCCGCCTACCTGGCATACATAAATGCCAAAAGCCGCGCAGAAGCCGCTCTCGAGGAAGAGAGCCGACAGAGGCAGTCTCGCATGGAGAAGGGGGAGCCTTACATGAGCATCCAGCCTGCTGAAGATCCAGACGGTAAAGAAAGTGGGGTTTTGTTTATGCTTAAGTTTTTGCTTCCCATCCTAAATGCTACACGAAGCATAACATAAGTGCCATTTCATATTTTGATTATTTGTAGTAAGGTTTTTATGTGAATTTCCCACAAGAAAAAGAAATATCCTTTTTAGTGCAGAAAACAGCAAAAACTATTGTTTATCAAAATATTTGTGCTCAAAATGCTGAAAGATTTTTGAGTCATAATTAGAATTTTGCCTTCTAGTTATGTCCTGTTTTCTTATTGGTTCCCTAAATTCTGAATTAAGGACTCTTAAGAGAGAAAGTTATGAGTGGGAAGAAGCACTATGAAATTTCTTTTCCAGTTAATTGAGAGATCCAACTAGAATTCATAAATGTAGCCCATGATAACACTCATGAGGGTGTACAGATTTTACACACACACACACACACACACACACACACAGCAGAGCTCCCTCACCGGCATTTCGTGCAGGTTTGCAGGGCCACGGGTTGCCCCCCGGTCGCATGCAGCCAGGCAGGCTCCGCAGCCGCAGGGCGCCCTGGAGTGTTCACCCACGTAGCAGGCCTGCCACACAGGTAGTGTTTTCTCCGTGTTCTTCCGTGATACGGAGAAGGATGGACGCTCCAGCTACCAGCAACAATAACATCAAAATAAGCTAAGATCCCATTTTAAAGTAGTGGCAGCTAAGAGAAAGTTTGTAAGAACTTTAAAGAAGTACACCATTGAGAGAGGAAGCAATAATACCACCTAACAGCATGAATAAACTGACTACTTAAAAGGAGAGAAAAACAAATATTTTAAAAGAGTGGACAGGGATACTGGCCGATGTTCCCATCACTGCGGAGTAGAGTGTAGTGCATATCCTGAACAGCACCTGGGGTTGGGAGTGTCGCGTGTTCAGCAGAATCAGCAGGGCTGACGACACACTGGCATGCACAGGCCTTAATTACTCAAATTGGATGATCACTGCAAGAGCACACAGACTAAAAAAAAATTTTTAAGCATAGAATATCCATCCTACAAATAATTTGAAGGAAGCGGTTCAGCACAAGAGGCAACTGAGGCCAGCAGCGTAGAAGCCGTAAGTGGAAAGCAGTCCTCAGGTTAAAGGGGACAGCATGGACAGAGACACACTGAGGGGTCACTCAGGAACAGTCTTCAGAAGAGGCTCCTTCTCCCTGCTTCTCAAACCTCCGCCTGTTAGGGTTTTAGAGAAAGGACGAGTAGTGGTTAAGATGCCAGGGTAAGAATGACTTTAGACCTTGGACTGCATCCCTTAGACGGAGCAGAAAGAGGAAGGCCCGGGCGGCGGATGTGCACGTAAAACCAACAGGAAGACGAGTCCGTGCATGCGACAGCCGCCAACTTCTTAGAAAGAAGGCTGTTAAAACTCATGTAAGACATATCAGGTATTCGCCCAAGACAACAAAGACTTTTTTAAATGACATTTTGGAGAGAGAATAGTTATGAGATAAAGTAAATCATTGGTTAATTAGAAAATAGAAGCCCACTTCCCTCCCCAGAATACATCAGACAACTGGAGTGTAAGGAGAGACCAGCCCAGATTGCTAAGACGTTACTCCCTTCACTGCTGGTCAGTGTCGGAGCCTCGTGAGTGAAAGAGGAAAGCAGAGAGACAGCTCAGGTGGAGGCTGCACGAATGTGCCGTTTGTAATTGTAAGTGTGGGTTTGAAAACTTGTTTAAAAAGTAGGAAGGTCACAGTTTTTTAATGCCATCTTTTATTCCAACATTTTTAGTTTCAGAAGCATATATCCTAAAGAAGTCACTCGAAAGGAAACAAAAAGTCACTTGCACGACAGTTTGTAGTGGCGCTGTGTATGGTGACGAGAGTTTGGGGACTCTGTCAGCCCCGGGTGATCAGGGAGGGCACCCGGTTCGGGCGGCAGCAGGGTGCTCCGCGGGCAGCCCCTGCACCTCGGATGGGACACTGAGGTGACTAGGTGATTCCAAGAGGAGTTTTTCTTTCGGTGTGTGCTGTTTAAGAGAAAGCTTTTTGTTTTTTTAGTGAGTTAAATATTATTAAATAAATAATAGTACAGGCTGTTAGCAGACACGTCACAAACTGGAGGACACAGCAGAGCTTGAGATTACGGGACACTTGCACAGCTGCTGGAAAACAAGCCCGAGCCCCAGACCCGCGCTGTGTGTGTGTGCGTTTGCGCGGGCGCAGGCAACATGGTACCTCTACACACTGACGGCTGTAACTGTCAACTGATAAAAATTAAAATTTGTTTCCTGTAAAATTACTTTAGGGCCTAGGTGGTTTTTTAATCTAGTAAAACATATGTATTGGTCTGGGAAACTGAATTGCTAGCAGTGAATGGAAAGTACTGTGAAATTTTTTTCCAGTTGATTGAGAAATCCATCTAGAATTTATAAGTGTAACTCATGAGCTAATGTCCTAGAGATAGTGTTTCCTCTGCAGTGTGCGTTTTCATGGCTTTAAATTAGAGTGCGGTGCTGACACAGATGCCGCCCGATCACAGGGCGCTGTCAGTTCTAGACACCGGAACCACCGCCTAGAGGGGGGGGAGCTTTCGGCAGACTGCTTTGCTCTCACAGCAGCCTTCACGCTGGTTTCAGGCTAAAGGACACACAGTTATTATATGTCATTTGTACTTCAGCCAAGTCCTTCTCAGACACGTATCGTCTTGTAAAGATTTTGTGAGAAAAACCAGTTCCTTGGTCACTGAACACTGCACGTCCTGCATGGTCTTTTCCAAGTGACCGCCCCAGTGCTCCCCTGGTGCCCTTTAGACCCGCTTGCGAGGGCCGTGGCTCTTTGGCAATCAAGTGTATGCATCGTTCCACTGCCCCGTGTAGTTACTGGTGACCTGGTTTCCAGAATGTCTCGTTTATTCCAGATTATGATGATGGCTTTTCAATGAAGCATACAGCCACCGCCCGTTTCCAGAGGAACCACCGCCTCATCAGTGAGATCCTCAGTGAGAGTGTGGTGCCCGACGTTCGGTCAGTTGTCACAACAGCCAGGATGCAGGTCCTCAAACGACAGGTCCAGTCCTTAATGGTTCATCAGGTAAAGTCACGTTTGGTGTCGTGAAATGGGCCTCAGCCCCAGAGCCCAGGTGACCCGGCTCTGTGTGCCGCGTCGGTGTGCCGCCCGTTCGGTATTTCTGTGTCCGGTCTCCTGTTCCTGCTTCAGGAAGGAGGCTCGAGAGGGTGCACCTCTCCCAGAGATGGAATTAGTTTATCACGGCGACTGTCACGTGGAGTCTTGTAATGTAACGTGTTCATTAAGAATTTTGAAACATCCTGTCAACCTTTTACTGCTTTACTCAGTCTTTCTGAAAGTGCTCAGGCCTGAAACAGTATTTAACATCACGTACTTACCATCATATGATTCCTCTATGCTACATTTTACTTTTAAAAAATCTTAGCTAGATACATTGTGTAATAAATGATTTTAATTAAAAATTAAAACCCTTGTTACAATATAAGGAAGTGTGGACTATTACAAAGTGAGACTTTCTGATTTGACATTTGCTTTGGAGAAAGTAATGCAGCAATTACAGAGCCTGACCGCGTGTCTTACAGCGCAAACTGGAAGCGGAGCTTCTTCAAATAGAGGAGCGGCACCAGGAAAAGAAGAGGAAATTCCTGGAAAGCACAGATTCATTTAACAATGAACTTAAAAGGGTATCAATTTAACGTGTTAACTTCATGTTTATCACTGTGTCTGTTACCTTTACTTCTTGGTCTTTTTTCCAAAATAGTGCTTTTGTTGAACGTCGTTCACTTTGAAACAGAGTTAACTTTGCTATAACCAGTAGTATGTCTTCACTTTATAAAATTATTTCCATTTTCTGGCAGAATTTTATAGGTTTAAATTATGTCACATGCACATAGGTGCTAGGCCCGTAGACTGGAGCGCCCTCTGGTGTTTTGAACTCATGGGGCCATGAATTATTTTTATCTCACTGAGCTTTGTTAATGGGCATCTTCATTAGATGTAGCTCAGTCTGCACGTCGTGTAAAGCAGGTAAATCTAGTGTTTGGTAGCTGGAGGTATAAAATGGAAGCGGTGTGTGTGTGTGTATGTGTGCTCGTGTGTGTGCGCGCTCGTGTGTTCGTGTGTGTGTGTGTGTGTGTGTGTGTGTGTGTGTGTTCGTGTGTTCCGGGGCTTTCGGCATCGCCTCGCCAGCGGTTTTTGTAATGCTCGATGCTCCTTGGCAGCAGCACTCTTTTTCTGTAGCCACAAGAGTCTCAGAGAAGACCTGGAACCGTGTCCTTGTCCTCCCACACACATACAGTGTATGGCCAAGAAAGCCCATTTTTGAAATAGCTTTATTGTTTGAGAGATTGTAAGGAAAGACCACTACTAAGGGAGTTTTGTTTTCTCCTGACGACTAGCTGTGTGGTTTGAAAATAGAAGTGGATATGGAAAAAATCGCAGCTGAAATCGCACAGGCAGAGGAGCAGGCTCGCAAACGGCAGGAGGAAAGGGAGAAGGAGGCGGCGGAACAGGCCGAGCGCAGCCAGAGCGGCGGGGCTCCTGAGGAGGAGCAAGCGGCGAACCAGACGGAGGAGAAGAAGGAAGCCGAGAGCGTTCCCATGGAGACAGGTGAGCTCCCGCCGGCACCAGGGTAAAATCCAGAGTTTTCGTAGCGGTCTTCAACTTCAGTGTCTTTTTCTCAGTGCTTTCCCGAGGGCACGCGGTTACTCTTGCCCCTTCGGCTACTCTCTCTGTGAGCTACCCATTTCTTTCCAAATCTTAACCCCAGGTGGATTCACTGAAAATGTTGGTGTCGTGCAGACAGCGGTGGTGTGTTACCTTTGGTCTGGCTCTGCGAGGTCTCGGTTATCTCACCAGAGTGAGCCATGTCATTTTCACAGTGGAGTGTAACGGTGTGATGGTTAGGGACGCTGGTCCTGGGGTCGGATCTGGTCTGACACTGCATCACCACGCGCTAGCACTGTGACGTGGGTAGTTGTTTCATCTCGGCTCCCTCATTTGTAAGTACTCTAGCGCTTGTCTCAGAGAGAGAGCACCAAAGGGTAAATAAATGAAAGAAAACGTACATACAGTCATCGAGTACTGGGTTTGACATGGTACTGGTACTCGATACCTTAACCTGTGTTGCCAAAATTGTTTAAGACACTGTCATTGCTCTTAAGATAAGTCATTGTTGGTGTTCTAGGACAGGGCCAGAATCTCCCTGCCACCTGTTTTATAAAGTTTTGTTGGAACGCGGGTCCATCCGTTCATGTACACACTGTCTACGGCTGCTTCAAGGCCACGGCAGTGCCGAGTGGTCGCCATGGAGACTGCCTCACCTGCAAAACCTACCATACTTTGTAGTGAGCCGCTGCAGAAAAGCTTGCTTAACCCGTCCTAGAAATACTCTTTCTTCCCGGTGTACTCATTTTCCTGATTAAGAGCATTCCTTAAGGCAAAAAAAAAAAAAAAAGGCAGCGAAGTTACATAAAATACTGATTAAATTGATTACTATTTGGAATTTTACGGCCACCTTGCCTTCCATCCCTGACCAGTGCACTGTGCACACAGGACCCAGCAGAAGTGTCGCAGGAAACACAGCTGGAGGTTTCCTGGACCGCTGCGGGGAGGGGGAGGGCACAGTCACACTCGGTGCTCAACCCGCAGCTTCCGATTTGACATCTGGGAAACTTTTAATAGAATATAGAGCATTTCTACAAAATTCAGCAGATTAACAGTTCAGATAGCCAGGTTTTAAGTTTCATTAGTTGAGCCCTTTTCTGTTTCGTGTGAACATGTTTTTTATGTTAACGAAATTTGGGGCGCCCGTACTTTTCTGTGGTTAGTGCGGGGGTTTGAGAGCCGCTGCGGCGGGTCTGTGCTCATTGTGCAACTCGCCTGAGCGCTCTGTCCTTCGTCTCTGTTTTGTCATCTATGAATAGCACATGCCTGTGGGTTTCACTCGGGTTTTTGTCCTCGTAGCCTAGGGGGAAAACTGAAGAAAATTGAACCTCTTAGAGCAAAAACCTCACGCTCGTAATTTCCTGCAGAAAACAGTCCGACGTGAGTTAGCTGGGCCCCTAGCGTGCCAGCCGCGTGTCGCTGCCGCACAGACCTCCTCCCTCGAGGGTCCAAAGCGCGGCGGGCACAGCGTCGCCCGCAGGAGCGAATGTGGGTCGCTGTGTGGTGACCGAGTTTCTGCCGGTGACACTTCGTGAAAGCCGAGCTAAACAAGAGGAACTGTCTCTAATGATGTATGTCACCAGCCCAGTGTGTCCTAAACAATGTCACGTTGACGTGCAGTCAACTTTCTTTCGGTTACAGTTGACAGTATTATTTTCTTAGCTTCAGGTGCAGAGCGTAGTGCTTAGACGTTTATATAATTCCCACAGTGACCCCTGGTCAGTCCAGTGCCCACCGGACATTGTACACGGTCGTTCCACTGTTACTGACTGCATTCCGCGTGCTACACTTTACACCATGTCTGTATGCGATCAACATTTTTAAAGTACTAGTTTTTTCTGGGGTTTTTTTATAAAGTCTTCAGAATCTGATATGTATTTTATACTCACAGCACATCTAAATTTAGAGGCTCACTTTTCATCCGAAATACTTGATCTGTATTTAGATTTCATAAATTTACAGTTAAAGAAGTCGATTTTTAAACCCCAGATTGATCCAAACATGCTGAAAGTCTCTCGGTCCCACTAGCTCGGCTGGGTGCTGAACAGCCTCGCGTGGCTGGCGGCTCCCGTGTCGGCCAGTGGGGCTGGAGACTGTCGGCACCATCAGAAGAGTAATTTTTGCCTTAGAGCTGACAGGGACAAATGTGTGATTACAGAGGAGACACACCTTGAAGAGACGGCGGAAAGCCAGCAGAACGGTGAAGAAGGCACGTCTACTCCGGAGGACAAGGAGAGTGGACAGGAGGGGGTGGACAGTATGGCCGAGGAAGGGACCAGCGACAGTAACACGGGCTCAGAAAGCAACAGTGCGACGGTGGAGGAGCCCCCGGCAGACCCCACGCCGGAGGATGAGAAAAAAGAATAAATGTTGCCTTGTTTTATGTATTCTGAGTACTTTTTTAAATGAAAAAAAAAAACAATGTTTTTTGAGTTTTAATGGTGTTATGTGGTTTCTGTGCTAGTATTTTTCTGTCCATATCACACCACCAGAGGCTCTCGGCCCATGTAGCACCGTGAGCCGCACGGTGTGGTCACCGTTCCGAAGTGGTCGTGACAATGGTTCTCTTCTCCGTTCTTGTTTCCAGCCCTCAGCTGCTGAAAGCCTCAGAGTTTAAATCAATTAAGAGAATGCCCACCTCTTTTAGAGAATTATCCTTTGGTGCTGCAGAATCTTCTCTTAAATGCCTTCCTGCAGCTCACCGGGGTGCTTACCAAAGCCATAGCTTTAAATCTTCTCAGTCCCCATCAACCGCTTCCTGAAACGTCCCTTCCCTGTTTACTTCCTCAAAGAGTAGCTTCCCGGAAACGTAATCATGTATGAATATATGTTTGTTCACCAACCCTTTTTTACTTGTGATCAGTGTCGGATAACCGAGAGTCATGTTAAAATGGTGAGTGTACCCACAGCTGCACTTGGGTCATGTGGATTGAGAAGTAGCCTCCTTAGAGTAGCCGCTAGCTTAGGAACTAGTCACTGACGTGAACATGGCATATATACACTCTCCTGCTTCCTGCTGTAACTGATACTGGTGTGTTCTGGCCAATTCACCCTTGCTGTGCAGAAAAAAGATTACTTTTTTATCAAGTTTTCCAAAGATAGATCACAAAGCTTAAGGAATTGAATATTCTTGCAAGGGAGTATATAACTTCAAAATGATTGGCCCGTTCTAGGAGAAAAACAGCTGGGGATTAAGTTCAGCCACTTGAAATTGTTTTACTATAATCAAAGCATTCAAAACCTCAAGGCTCAGGATCCCGTAGATCAGAGCCTGCCTTTTTGATAAACTTAGTACTAAGTCTTAAAGAGACTAGAAGCAAGATGGTTCGTGACACGTGTGCTTCCCAGAAACTAGAGTAGATTTTTACTAAATAGTGGTATATCTAATGGTATATGTTTCTTAAAGGTCCAAACGTAATAAATAAATTTTAAAAAAAGGAAAAAAGTCTCAGCGTTTTTAATGTACTAAATACATGCAAAACAAGCAAATAATTTTGTTAGAGCAACACAGTGACAGTATGGAGTGGTCATTCAGCCATTATAAAATTGCATACGGTCTTTTCTCACCCAGATGGCTACACCGTTTGTGCAAGACACTTGTGAAAATTAGTTTCCTGACATTATGGTCATGTCACCTAGGTTGTCGTTTACTCTGGGAGTAAATGTGTCTGAGCAATGTGAAGAAATTTATGACAGTCATGTCTGGGAAAGGTGTGGCTCAGTAAAATGTATAGCCCTCTGCTTCCAGGGGGATAACTGCTCTGTGTGGGCAAGACCTACTCTAGTGCAGTCACTGACCGAGTGTGATTCCATCAGTGCCCAGCCTCCTGAGACCAACAGGAAGAAAGGGAATGATGTTGGGTGGCAACAGCCTGTTTTTCTACATGACCGCCTGGAATCTTAACTCTTGCCTCTTCTGAGAATCAAAGAACTAATGTATCTACTTGATCATTTAGGCTTCGCAGGGCTAAGAACTTCAGCCTCTCGTTCCCAACAAGTTGGATGTCCTGTTCGGTACACTCCCTAATAGTCAAAACGGGGCCGAGGGGCAAGACGGGGCATGTGTGGCACTGGAGTGGGTGGAAGTGGGTCCTTGGCTAAGCTGGAGATGGCACTCGGCAAGCCGATCTGCCTTGCTCAGTGCCGTGGCAGCTGGCTGAAGAACCAGTGTAAATCAGATGGGATCTGACAGCTCCTAACCACAGGGCATGGAGAGGAAGATAGGTTAAAACTCCCCCTTGTCAGAGCAACAGTCGTAAAAACCACCAGTGTTCAAGCTGTTTCCTGGTTTCTTTGAGAATGATCTGCGATTGTTTTCTTTCTCCGTAGGCAGGGGACAAGTCGCTTAGACTTGGAGCCTGTTTCAAGGGTAAATGGAACCACTTTCTGTCTCTGTCCCCTACTGCTTCAAATAGCCATGATTTTTAGTGCATTTATTTTGAATATGAGTAAAGTTTGAGGGGTTAAATTTATATGAATTTTCAACACTGAATGCGAGGGAGGGGAACCCCCACATAGTCCCCCAGTTTTCTTACAGGAGTTTCAATTTCACATCTTCATCTGTCAGCAGGCATGTCTGAGCAGCTCTATGGGACGTGAAAATTCTCTATTCTGTAAAGCAGAGCTTCTGGAAAAGTTTACCAGGAGCTATCTCATTTTCACAGGGTGACGTGAATGTCCTGTGACAAAAGGTGCAAAAACACTTGATTCACTATATTTGAAAAAAAGAATCTGGAGTATAACCGATGCCCTCCAAATTTTTAGTTTGGATCTTCCCATTTAGATCCTGGCTGGGGATTTTAGACGGTTGGTGCCAACGATATGAAACTCCTGTTGCCTCCAGTTAGATGGGAGCTTTGGTTTCCCATGGAGAACAGCCAGTGAAGCTGGGATTCTACTTTGTTGGTAAATCCTCGTTTCGGAAAGCGTTCCCCTCCGCCCCCAAGCCCTACCACACACAGTCTCCAGCTGGTTTCGGGAGTGGCTTTCACTGCCCAGCAAACCTGGTTGGAACAACTGACTTCTTCGTGATTTGCACACCAGAGGGCTTCACGTCTTTACAAATGAAAAATCCCCTGTGTACCAAGCTAAAATGAACTCAGAGCCTTCATAGAAGAAATCATGCTGAATTACAAGTTGGCTTACGGCGATGTTTCTTTGGTCTAAGTTTAGTAGAAAACAATGTCTACGTATGAGTAATTATAAAACTGTTAATAAATGTCTTAATATTAGGTGGAACCATATGAAATTGCCAGTGTAGGTTTTCATTTATAAAATGATAGTTTCACCTGCTTCAACCTAATAATTCTGCACTTTAATTCCACATTATGAACTCTTAATAGCAGCTTTCTGAGTGTGAAATGACGGCACTTTCAGTTTATCAAACTGACCTATGTACTTCTCCAATAATTACTGCATATTGTTCAAAACTCTGGTTAAAATGCAAACCCCAGTCTATTAAGTGCCTAACAGCCTGATTAAAATATATATTGTGGTGAACAGATAGTTAAACTAAGCTGGCTTATGTTCATATGTTTTCTCATTTAGCACCAAAAAAATTCTTATAATTCTTTTGCATATTTTCGGGACTAAAAAGTATTATGTGGGGAGGGGAAATTCCCAAATGATATAATTGCCCTTTAAATAAAACTGAGATAGTAACTGCAGATAAGGGGCTCTGCCAATGAGCCATGTGAAAGGAAAGGAAAGCTACCTCAGACTCCTTGACATTCAGGCCTAAATAACTAAAATATTTCTTATTGAGCTGAAATCTGTCCGCCTGTCATTTCAGTTCGCCGCCCCTGGCTTCTACACCTTGAAGTCAAATACAACCAATTTAATTCTCTTCCAAGTAAAGACTTCGGCATATTTCAAGACAGGTGCCGCTTGACATCCTGCCGTAGAACAGATTTTCTTCCAGCGCCTCTGTTGATGCACTGGAGCTAAGAGTCTGCCCCTTTTGTGTGCCTGAGGTCTAGACCACTAGAAAGCACCAATGTTTTCTCAAACAAGGTAAAGTCTAGCTCCTCCGCCACGCACTGCGTTAATCAAGGCACAAATCTCTATACCTCAGAAACCGCCTGTTTCTGAGGTTTGTTCTGTGATGATCTCAAGCTCTTGTCGGGCACACAGATTTTACAACTGTGTGTAAGATGCAGACTCCGTAAAGTGAGTGCTGATGAACATGGTCACACGGAGCAGAGTTCTATCATGTGCATACCACTGCCACAATTTTTACTGTTTCTAGGGAGTGCCGGTGCCATTGTTACTCAACAGCTTCCTTTGAATCAACTTATTTATTCCACTTTCACCATGGATTTTAAAAGGGAACTTTGTATCAGCATAAATGCGAAATGATTGTCTTTTGCCATAAAAGAAATACTCTTAAACAGCTCTTTTTCTCGTTAAATGTACACTTAAACACATTCTTTTTGAAAGAACATTATTTTAAAAGGTCCGCACACCATCCAAACTCAGCCGGAGGATCCCACACGGTAGCTCGGACAAAGCTTTTTGGAGAAAAGGCACTAAAAGGAAGAAGGCACGTTTCCCGATACCTAGAGCTTCAGCCCTAGGTCAGCAGCAGCTGAGAACTCAAGGGCAAACCAGTGAAAGTTAGGTCCATCATCACCTAATAATAACAAAAGCCAACATTTCTCAAGCACTTCCTATATGCCCTTGGGCTCTACACCCTTCTGACTCATATTGTCTAACCCCTGAAATTAATAGTAGAGCAGAACATTTCAGCGATGAAATCTACATCATCTTGGGGCAGAGTTGACCAACTCCTACGAACCATTTTTCAGCCTCAGGCTGTAGCACAAGGTGGTAAGTGATGGGGAGATTGAAGATGTGTCCTAAGGATTTCATCATCGTGGATCAAGAATGGGAAGGACTCCAGACACGAGACTCTCCTTGGAGACCAGTGTTCTTATAATGGGAGATGTACAGGCAAAAATTATTCCCTTTTGACTCCTCACCTTTCCTCAGAGCTCTCCACAGCACCGAAATGAAAACAGAGACTTAAAATACACAGCCTATGAACTTCTCCACGATACAAGTTTAGTGTGCTGCGTGGAGAACTGCCCTCCTGTCTCAGAGGGGGGGGTTTGTTTGCATTTTACCCCTGTTGTGGTTTCCTGTCAATCTGTGAGCCTTGGAGACCTTTGCAAAGGCCTCGCTGCTTTGGCTCGCTGAGCAGTAAAAGTCACAGCAAAGGAAGTGAGCCAAGACCGGGCTGCTGTCGGCTCACTGGAAAGTCAGAGAAAAAGGGGCCTTGGAGACAGGTGCAGGGAGTCAGCCCTGGACGAGCTGCCGGCTGCTCCCCCCACCCTCTGTTGCAAGTCTGATGGGAAACCTTGGAGTTTAGGTGAAAGAAAAAGAGAGCCCACTGTGGGTCCTTTGTCTTGAGGTTTTTTATCTTTCTCTGGCCTGCAGGAGCCCTAAGGGAGACCTTAGGGGAGGGTCTTAACAGAATATTCATTAGCTCTCCAGGTGTGCCCTTCAATATGCTGGTTCATCAAAATGTGTGTCTAGAGGGGTGAGGGTTATTTTCTAGTTAGTTTTATTTTTAAAGAACTTCATTGAAGAGGGGCCAGGACTCAGGCTGGCCTGCCAGGGGTGGTCTGGAATAGGCTCCTAAGTATCCTTGGTTAGGGAAGATAAAACCTTGTGATCCATTTACTGGCTGGAAATTGCTCAAATTGTTTGACCCTGTTTAATTATTTTGTCCCAGTTTCCTTTATTCCACTTGTCAATGAATGTCCCTAGTTTCTTACTATCCTGTCTCAAGACCACCAGACCACACCAGATCACATGGGTCCCAGAGGCTTGAGCAGGCATAGTTAGCTGCTAACTGACCTCAGGAGCACAACAGAACCCAAATTCACGGAACTCAAGCAGAAGAGACGCTGCTTTGACTGCCTGGGTCGGAAGAAGCAAGGGATCTGCTAATGAGGAAGGTCTGGTGCAGAGACCGAATTTGAACACACCTGGACCCGATAACCTCTGCCAGACGGGAATTTCTTTGTTCTCTGTGGCCCCTCCTAATCCCTAACCTTTGGGGGCTTAGTTCAGAGACTACCCAATCAGACTCCCTGAATTAGAATGAATAAATATGTGTAATATTTATTACACATCATCACCACCCTTACCTTCGCCTCTTAAAATGGCTCCCAAGCCTTTGTTGGAAGAGGCTACTCCGAGCCTCATCTGTGGCCTTGCTCGGCTGGCCAGACAAACACATCTCCAGGAAAGCCTGCTGCCTCAGACTTTTGGCTCCCTTGCAAGTAGCAGGCAACAAATTCATCACCTTTCACATGAAAAAAAAAAAACCACCTTAGCCTCATGCCTGGTTCATAGTAAATGCTCGATAAATGTTAGCTGCTGCTGCTGCTGGTGATGTTCACAATAGTTCAAGACAGACACCTGCGACAGCTTGGGGAACGCCCAAACCCATTCAATGGGCGCATCGCATGAAATACAAAGGAAGCAGTAAGTTAAGCAACTGCAGGATAATTCCAGCTGAAGCAATGGTGGGTGAACAGAATAGGCAGTCAGCTTCAAGTTAAGGAAAGAGGAACTACTGGATCTTTCAGCAAATTTTTGTTGACCCCCACCAGGTGCCAGTCTCGGAGCTCAGGCTTGGCACGTGTTACCTCATTTCACCCTTACAACCACCTAATGAGGAACAGCTACAAACATCACCCCTGTTTCCCAGATGGGGAAACTGAGGTTCAGAGAAGTGACCTAACTTGCGGAAGATCACGCCGTCAGCCTGTGGCGGAGATAGGTTCCCACCCAGTCCGCCGCATTCCAGGCTGGGGAGGGGGGCGGGCGGTAAGCGCCTCCACCTGTGAGACAGACTCCGACGCCCTGCCAACTGACCTTCTCTCTCCCAAAACTGCCTAGGAACACCAACACTCTTCTCATGACCACTCTGGGTTTTTAAAGGACTTTTTAAGAGGGAAAGGAGCTTAGAAGCAAATAACTTCCCTTTACAGAACACTGGGACTGGCGTGCTATAGTCCCTTCCCAGACCCTTCTGCAGATGCAAACATCCACACTGATGACATTCCAGGTTGTAAATAGCAGCTCTGGGTTTTTTTTTTTAATCGTTTTGTCGGTGTTCTCAGTCAGGCACTCCTTACAAAACAATTCTCACGGCATATTTAATGAACTGTAATTATCGCCCGAAGTATGTGGCTTAACAACAAAGGGTGAGCAAGCAGAAGAATTGGTAAAGGATCCCACCATGGTGGCGTCTGTTCTAAACACCTTGCAACCCATTTGAACACGTAACAAGAATACTCCTTATGCACCAAAGCAGGGGACTGATGCACATGGCGCGCCAGGGAAGCTGGGCGCATCAGAGTGGCTGACTTGCCGTTGGCTGCAGCCAGGCTACTGCCCACAGCAGATCTGCATGGGCCTCCCCTCTTACTAGACTGTTGGAGCAAGACTGTTTTTTCATCAGCGCCACCCACTTTGAACATAAATGTTATGATTTCCCACTTCATTTCCTAAGGTAAGTCTGTAAACCAGGAGAAGACGGCAGTTGCTAGACACTTGGGAAAAAAGAGAGCCAATCTGTTCTGCTGTGGCCTGAGCTGCCCTGCTGCCCAGGTCGTTAGAGCGAGACGCACTGGGCATCCTGGGACAACCACAATTGGTACGCGATTGCCTTCTCAGGATCGAAACCCAGAGAGCGCGTTCCTGCTGGGCGAACCAGGTAACTCTTCTCCAACAGGTTGGAGGACTGACACAGGTGTTCTCTGCGGGGGCGGGAGGAGACGAGGAGACGGGCCGTTTTCTGAGTCACTCTGGCGGGAGGCAGAAACCTAGTCCGGAGATGTGATACGTATTACCACCCACCTGGGCAAGCGGCAAACACTTGGTCTCCGAGGACGCCTGCCTCCCCTGTGTGCCTCCTGCGCCCTCTACAGGACGTTGTTAAGAACTGGATGCGGGGAACTAGGGCAAACCCGTCCCATTTACCGGGGACGGAGCGAGCGGGGACTTGCAGTGCTTAAAGTAGGAAAGTCCCGCGCAAGCTGAGACAAGCCGGCCACCCCATTTAATAAAGGGTGACCTAGAGAGGCGTGGAGCAGATAGGACTGGGACCCTGCCCTAGTAATCTGTCATCACTTCATGGTTGAATTGATGGTGGAGGGCAGAGAACTCCAACCAGGATTCCCAGGAAAGAGGTTCAGGGCGCCCCCAGAGGGGAGAAGCAAGCTGTTGAAAGAAGAGGCCCTTTGCCCGGAGTCAAAGTCCCCCTCCTCCGCAAAAGCAGAACACTGTATCAGATTCCCCCATCCAGGCTGGGGGAAAGGGCAGAGGTTGGTGACTTACATGTTTCCCTGTAAGCTGTGAATCATTCTTTTGACTTTTATTCTCCCAACAAACAACTACGGAGCATTTCTTCCATGCTAACAACCCTTCTAGACACCAGGATAAACATTCAGCACAGCTTGACCCCTGCCATTCATCTGATGGAGGATAGGTTTACAAAAATGGTCGGAGTCCAGTGAGTGAGTGCCCACTTGAATGAAATACTTTGCCCAGATACACAAGTGCACCCCGGAAATGCCCTTCCCCCCACTGAGTGGAGGGGCGCTCCCTTTCATGCACCCCTGAGCCCGGCAGGGACGGGCTGGCCGGAGTTGGGCCCAGTGACAGGTGAGAGGAGTACACCTGAACCTGGTCGTCCCTCCACGCTAGCCTGACCGCTCCACCTGGCCCCCAGGGGACTGACAGACCCCCAGAAGGGACAGGTGAACAGCTTAATTCAAAGCGTGAAAGCAGCAACAACCAAATGTTCAGCTACAGGAGGTGGGTTAAATACATTATGATGCTAAAGGTACTTTGTGTGTTAAGGGTGGTAAGAAAGGGTGGTACCTAACAACCGGAGGCAAGGCACCTGCTATCAGATCAGGTGCTTCCGAAAGGGGCATGTGTGTGGGGACCGTGGACGGCTGGTTACTCTGCGTCCCTGCAGAGACTGAGAGGGAGAACACGGAAGCCGGGTCCAGTGGCTTCGTGATCAGTTAGCGGCGATCTTTCCTTCTCCTTTTGAGGTGAGGTTGCATGTAGTTCACTGTTTTATAATAAGCCAGGAAAAATACCTTTAATGTTGTTAAGTTCGCATGTCCTACACTCTAAGGAAAACTACAGTTTAAAAAAAACAAAACAAAAACGCTGCTTCTATAGAGCAAACCTGTGACAAAGGAAAAAAGAATTATCCTGGATTAATACATCTGAATTTACCCAGGAAGAGAAGAAGCCAAAGTTTGTACAGGGAAATTAAGTCTCCTTTCAACTTATGGGGCTTAATTATTTCGTCCATCGTCCCACCCTGCCAGGGCCCAGAGGGGTGTCGGAACACCCAGGCCAGAAGAGAGACACCGGCCAGAGATTGAGTGCCGGCTTAGCTGAGCCGCCCCGGGCCGTTGTAATGAGAGGCTGGTGCCCTTCCAAAAGGGAATCTTTGAAGAATAGTGAATCTAAGCTGCCATCGAAATGAAGAGATGGAGACTGATTCAGCAGCAGGGCTGGGCTGAGTGGTGGCTTCCTACAGCCCTTGGGTCTGTGTGGGTGACTTAGAAGGGACAAGGGGCCACCAGGACAGGTTCCCAGCTGTGGAGGGCCCAGCCCTGGGCCTCAGAGGTAGGTCCAATGCTCAGGCCAGGCAGCCACCCAAGGGCTGCCCCCTTGCTCACAGCCCCTCGCAGGCACCACCCACCCCCACTCCGTGGTAACTTCAGAAAAGGAACGAGATTGCTTATGTAAGTTTTAAACAGGATGCTTCCTGTTCGTCCACATTTAGGACTGCAGGGACACCTGGGAAGCCCTGTCACACTGAGGTCTTTGCCCAGCACCCATCCCAGCACCCAAGGCCCCTCCCTGGGGAACCCTGGGTAAAGGAGAAGGAAGTAGGTGAATAGTTGTTGAAGCAAATCTGGACCTGAGCTTTATCCGTTTGGACACAGGGTGCTGGGGTCAAAGGTGGCCACCTTTGGACGTTGCCCAGCACCTGTGTTCCTTGTCCTTCACCCCACTCTCCAGAGACTCAAGAAACTGGAACATACCTGAGTGGAACCCTCCTGGCCTCACCTGGAAACCGACCCCCCTGACAAGCCTGGAGGCTGGACAGATTCCCACGGTGCCAGGGCCACGCTGGCAAAGATTTCCACTCCCTTCCTCCTGCCCCAGACCAGAAAACTGCTCTGTCATTCCTAGTCGCCCTGGCTAGGTAGCCCTTGAGCCTCAATACTGACCCTGACGAGATTTCAGCTCTCCCAGATCCCTGGGGACTTTGCTGGGAATGTCCCTTCCCAGTTCTCTCCCTAACCTCTTCCTCAGAAATGGACTGACCAACTGCTTCTTCTCCAGAAAAGATGGCAGACGGAAGCCGAGGAGCCAGCGATGGATCTTTTCCACGTGTTCATTCACTATTAGTGATAGCTTCATGTCGGAGGTGGGCACTCTCAGAGATGAGGGAGACCAGGGCCCAGGTCCAAAGGGTTAAAGTCTCAGAGACAGGAGAGAAATGCACGAATGCTTTAGGTGGGGGTCACACCCGGAGCCAGGGGAGCTCGGAGGAGGGAGATGTGGGCTCCTGGGCAAGGACACCAGGGAGGCTTCAGGGAAGTGCTGCCTCTGAAAGGGCAGTGGGAGACGGGGAGAAGGGCACTGTGGGAAGGCAGGCAGGCCCTGCTGGGAAGCGTGGAGCAGAGACGGAAAGGAGCCGCAATAAACCAGAGCAAGTGGGGCTGTTCCAAGGGCCTGGCCCAGGGGGTTCTGACTTCTAGCCCAGACTGAATCTCAACCTCTACCCACTCCTCCTGACTCGGAGGCATAGGAACCAGTGTTGGGATGTGTCGGGGAGTGGGGAGGGGGCATCTCAGTGTGCGATGATCCTGGAGCCTTGTTCTCCGTTCTGACACTATGGTTTCCAGTCCTACTGGGACGTCCAGGGCTGCTGCACTGGATCTCTGTTGGACAAAGGGAGGACTACCCCTGCCTGCTGGCAACCCCTATCCCCAGCTTCTCCGTGGGCCCGAGCTCCCAAACCCCAACCAAACCAAAACCCACAGGGGGCAGGAGAGAGCTGCCATGAGGTTCTCCCCACCCAGAAAGTCTCCAGTCTGCCCTCTACGCCCCAGCCCACTCTTCTCAGCTCTATGAAGCCACACGACACAGTCTTTTCCAAAGAGCAACGGGAATGGCCACCTGAATTTGCTGGACCCTCCCAGTGTCAAACCTATTGACCCCCTGGGGCCTCCACACTTGCAGATCAGATCACACATTGCCGATTTTCAGTGCCAGAAGCCGGGCACTGGGCTGGGGGCTCTGTCTCGGGGCATCAGGGTTCCAACCTGAGCTGCCCCCATTCCCCCAAAACCCCCTCTCCTGCCCTCCAGCCCTCATATGGTGTTTGTGTTCCCATCTGTCTGCACCCGGACACTGCAGTTCCCGGAGGACAAGGACGTCACCCACACTTGCCCGCCTCCACACTCTCCCCACCGTCCCTGGCCTGTGGCCTACACGGAGTTGTCATGAGGTCTGTGAAAGCAACAGGCTCAAAGGAAGACACCCCTCTCTTGGCGACAGATGCTGCTGCAATCAGGAGCTCTCAAGGGCCTTGGACTTTGGGGTAGGGGATCCCCAGCAGCTAGGAGAGTCCCAGAGCTGGGCTGTGAAAGACCAGCAGCAGATGGTGACTCAGTGCTGGGAACCAACTCCAGTGTTCCGTGACGGAAGGGCTCCACCCAGAGGACGGCCAGCTCAGATTCCCTTTTACAGGGACCTTTCTCCCTCAAGATGGACGAACCTCTGATCGGCCATCTGAAGAAACTCAGAAACTCCCAGCGTCTCTCCAGAATGGCTCTGGAGAATGACTTCTCTCTCCTGGAATGTCCAGTCCCCAGCCCCTGCCTCCAGCCCCAGGAGTGCCCTCAGTCTACAAACAAGAACGAAATTGGGGCGGCTGAGAATCCTGCCTCCCACGTGGGGGAGCACTGAGAACCGAACGAGGCAATCCGTGGAAGGGCACAGCTACCAAAAAGTACAAGGCGCTGCTCAAACCCAAGGGGGTTTTTTGGTTGTTGTCTACAAGGCAAGTGGCACCAAAAGAAAATTCTCCCCTCCCGTTTTCACTTCCTCTTCTCTGTCTTTACCCTGGGAAGGGGAAAATCCTACAAAGGTTAGCAGCTGATATGTTTTTTAAAGTATCAAAACACCACTCTTCTAGTTGCGTTTTAACATGATCTTTGAGTGGCAGCCATGTGACCAGGCTCTGACGTTTCTAGGCTCAAGGCCTGAAAGGATGACTAGATCAAAACAAATCGTGCGCGTGGAAATACCCCCCAGGCTCCTGCGCTTCCGAAATGCCCTGTCAAGGGGCCTCCATCCTGGGCGTGGGCTCCTCTGAACGAAGGGCAGGTGCCGTAGCCATATCCCAGCCATTGGACAGGGTGTCTCTGTGTCATGCTACTATATGAGCCACCACACGCTGGCCCCCGGTGGGAGACAGCCAGCATTTCAGTGGTACAGAGAGCCCCGTAGTGCCCTTCTCCTGCCCAGCCCACTCCCCCGCCCACAACAAGTTTCCAAGGGAGCCACCAGGAGCTGGAGCTGCCTGGGAGTCGCAACTCCCTAGCTATACCAGCACCAGTCATGTCACCACGGTCCGGGAACAATTTTGCCATTTTACTGGGATGGATGATAACACATATCTGTGCTACGGTGCCAGGTCCTGGGAGGAGTCGAGGTGGGAGTGAATAGCGAAGGGCTAGGGGAAAAGGAAGGGTGTGTTCAGTAGGTTTGGGAGGTGGGGAAGTGGCGAGTGAGGAGGTATGGCTGGGAGGCGGCCCCTGTGTGCCTTTGAGAAACACTGAGGCTTGACGCATGCCGGGCCCAGCCTGATGCACACCTACCACGCCATTGAGGTGCAGACCACACGTGCCCTCCTCTATGAAGCTGTTCCCAGAGCCCCCACTTCCAGATGGAGTGCGATGCTCCACATCTGTGGTGTTAACAGTTTGTGTCCCCTACCAACAGGTGTGGTCCCAACCTGAGTCACCATGGGGTCCGCAGAGCCTGGCTCATGATGGGTTTGAAGAAACATTTATTGACTTTCATCTTTGTGCCTCTAATGACTGATACACACAGTACATTGCAGAAGAAGAGCTGAGTAAATGTTCCTTGAATGAATGAATGAATGAATGAATGAATGAATGAGTGAATACCAGGTGGTTACAGGGCAAGCATATGGCCAGACCTAAGGACAGGCACCCTACCTTACACTCACACCACTTTCTCCTCATAGAGCTTCACATGAAGCGACCACCTCATTAGAAGGACTAGCTCATCTCAACACTGGAGAATTGCTCAGTAAATATACGCAATGCACCGAGCTCCGATGAAGAGCCATGCTGGTTCCAGACGCCAGGGACACGCCATTGAACAACACACAAACACCACTGATCCCCAGGAGTTCGCATGCAGTGGGGGCTGTGACAAGCTCTGTCTTCTGTGTCGTGCCCACAGGCATCCCTTCCCTTCTCGCCTTCTCCTCATCCACCCCAGAGCCCCAGGCTTTAGCACCTCAAGGCACTAGTGACGCCCCACTTTCTTCCAAGAGAAGCTGTGCTCAGGAAGGGTAAGAGATGAGTGACTCATGCGGGGTAACTAGTGCAGTGAAACAGTGCCACCTCAGTCACCGGGTTCAGGGGAGGCAGCCCTTTTGCTTCCTGGTCCCCAAATCTCCGCATCCACAGATGGCATCTTCAGCCTCGGGGTGGAACTGGCCCTCCTATTTTGTTTAAAGTGAATTGAATAGAATCTGCTTTCATAATTGAATGACACCCGGTGTCCCGATGGCCACCCTCACTCTGGGCACCTTGCCCACATTGAGCCTTTGGTGTGTCACGGTCCCGGGTCTCCTCTTCAGGTGCAAGTCACCCGGCAGCCTTGCACGTGCTGTTTTGCAGACTCCTGGAGAGGGCCCGCCAGCCTCCAGGACGACTCCCTGGTAGAACGTGGGCACGTTCGTAGGCAGCGTTTCCCACTTTCTTGGGTGGTGTGACTCTCTCACTGGGCATCGGGAGTGGGCTCTGCAAGACATGGGAACATTCACCACACGGAATGAAGGGATGTGCGTCCGCCTTTGAGACCTGGCCTGTACGGTTTTCCTGCAGAGCCCGGCACACAGTGCAGTCTCAACAAAGATCCATTAAAAAAAGAGAGAGAGATAACAACTACATGAGAACTGTCTGTTGAGAGCTATCATGTGGGCGATTGTTGCAAAGTGATCCATCTTTTCTTGTAGCAAATGATCTTACCGGGCATTTCATGATGGGGCTGTGTTAGAGGGGTGAAGTGCATCCTTCCCAGATTCACTCTCCCCAGGTCCTCACTACAGAGGGGGCTCCTGATGGTCACAGGCACCAGCATAGCCCTTTCCCGCCCCCAGCACTAGCAAGGACTGTCAGGGCAATCCCTTGCCAGAAGAAAGCCTTACAGTTTCCATCATCAGGGAATTCACAGTTAAACAGTAATATCCTCTTCTTTCTTTCCCGGTTCCTGCCAGTGAAATGGAGCTCAGCAGGCCTGTGTTGTCCTCGTGATGCCAAGTGATAACATCGCCTCCAAAATGCAAGCCATTGTCCTAAACACAGGTCCCTAAGAAGAAACTGCAGGAGATGGCCTCTCTGCCCTCAGCTGGGGAGGGATGCATGCCACTCGCCATCAAAAATCCAGTTCAAAGAATCGGATGTGACATGGCGACAGATTGCAGATTTTCACCAAAATAGAAACCTGTTCCCAGCTGGCTGGCTGCGCTCGTCCAACACAAGGGTCTGGTAAGATTCCTAAGGCTTTAGAAATGGTTGCCATGTTCTATAAAAAGAGCCCCCAAGGACACCTGGTGTCTGGTTTTCTCACTGGAGGATGGTTGTCTTAGAAATAACGCCGTAGCCCACATCTCTGCATTCCTAACTGTTCTGTGGCTTTCTCTATCAAATCACGAGGAAGTCAGTTGCACTTTCTTCCTCTCCCACTTGCACGGTGGAGCAAGTGAAACCTAAGACGTTGTGGGCTTTGTGAACACAATTGCAAGGTCTTGATGGTTGAAATTAATAGGGCTAAGCAGTGTTTCCCCATCGAACAGCCCTCTAGGTCATTTGGAACCCACAGCGGGTTGGTGGGCGTACCGGAGTCCTGCTCCCTCCCTGCTCGCCCTGTCTCTTCTCTCCCCAAGGAGCCTTTCTGGTCCAACTCAAGCTTGCCCTTTGGATCCTTCAGAATCTTAAGAGTGAAATGAGGGCCCTGGCAGGTGTGGCTCAGTGGACTGAGTATCAGCCTGCAAACTAAAGGGTCACGGGTTCGATTCCCAGTCATGGCACATCCCTGGGCTGCAGGCCAAGTCCCCAGTAGGGGGCTTGTGAGAGGCAACCACACATTCATTGATGTTTCTCTCCCTCTCTTTTTCCCTCCCTTCTCCTCTGTCTAAAAATAAATAAGTAAAATCTTTTTTTTAAGAGTGAAATGAGACAAATCTTTATTACCAACAATATCCCTGTCTCTCAGCTTTGTTTTACCAAAGATTTCTCCTCCTCAGGGATGCACATTGGGGAAGGAAAGAGGGACAGGAGAGACGGGAAAAGCAACCGTCACTAACCACTAAGAGTCATTCATAAAAAAGCAGCACCTCTGTTAAAACTGTTAAGTGTCCATCAGGTTCAGTCTCACCCCAGGGGGTCCAGCACTGACTTCCAGGGGCCCTGGAGGGTCTGACAGAGACTCTAACTCATCAGACAAAAATTCCACAGCTGGTTCATTCTGGGTACCCTTCGGGACTTCTCAGAAGCCCCTCTCCCATCCAGTCTCCCCCCACACAAAAAATTATAGATTTTTTTGTAAGTGTAATTTCCCTGATTCTGAGAAACCTTTGGCTAGTTCTAGTTTGCTGACATGTAACCAGCTACTGTGCTGTTAGAGTTGCAGTCAGTCCCTCCCAGAAGTCTATTTCTCCTCTGCCCCAGCCTTGGCTCATCAAAACTCCACCATCCGTGAATTGCATGCATCCTTATAATGAACTGGTACGCAGCCAGCAAACGTGATGTGGAGGAAGAATAGTTCGTGTCAAGGGGGAAAGTCCATGGCATACTTGTCAGGTGAAAATAGCAGGTCACCAAACAACAGGAGCTATAGTATACGGTCGATTTCCATTTTGAAAAAATTGGATGCGTATGGTCATCTCTTAGTGGTTTTTACTTTCCTTTTTGTGCTTTTTAACATTTCACATTTTAGGGGTACTTTCGGAAGTGAACAAATGTAAAAAAAATCCTACTTGTTAGAGGCCACATTGTGCTTCCCCACCCCCACCCCCCAAAATTAACCTGTTCAAGTTCTGACTCCTGGTACCTCCGAATGTTTCAGATGGAGCCTTTAAAGAGGTAAGCAGAGTCAGGTTAGGTCACGTGGGTAGGCCCTGGTCGCAGAGGACTAGTGTCCTTGTAAGAGGATGAGACTGGGATACAGAAACACAGAGATGGGACCACGTGAGTACACAGAGAGAAAAGCAGCCATCTGCACGCCAGGGAGGGTCTTAGGAGGAACCAGCCCTGCCAACACCTTCGTCCCTTCCAGCCTCCAGAGCTGCAAGGAAATCAATGTCTGTTGCATACCCCACCTGGCCGTGGCCCTTTCTTGAGGCGGCCGAGCAAACTGATTCGCTGCCCGTGCTCCGGAGCCCGGCTCTAGTGCAGGTCCTGCCTGAAGTCCCCTTGCGCTCCCAGACCCCCTCCGTCAGTCTTTCTGCCGTTACTTCTTTTGGGTCACTCAGCCTCGTTTAGAGTAACGCTCTCTCACACTTGCCCCCTGCGACTTTGTAAACTTCCTGAGGATGAAGGCCATGGGTCATTCACAGCTGTCCACCACCTTTGCTCTCAGGTGGCCTGGAGGGCTGGGTGAGGGGTTACTGAAACAACCAAAAATCAACTTCCCCCGAAGGCCAGTAGGGGTCAGACTGCCGGGCTGTTTCCCGGTGGCGGGGCTGCGGCTGTGTGCCTGCGTGCTGGTTTACAGGTTGCTCAGTACCTGTGTGTTGCGGCCAGTGTGTTGTTCCAGCACGGCACCTCCTCCTGCCCACTGTGTACTCTCGGGGACAGTCACACTTCACACCCAAACCTTCAGAATTTACAAAGCACGGTCTATATGTATTCTCTCATTTGGTTGTCATAACAATCCTCCAAGGTTGCATATTATTTCCTCCGGTTCACAGGCGAGGTAACCATCCTCAGAGAAGGTGGAGGAACAAAACACGTTGTTTTGGAAACGTACGACAGTAACAGTTAGGAGGCACTGAGTGCCTGGCACCACACTCAACCTTTGCCTGGCTTGTCTCAACCTCCCCAAAGAGCCTACGGGGGAGGAATTATCACCAGACTTGTTCACAGGTAAGAAATTTAAAGTTCAGAGGAGTTACCTGGGAACACACGTCTAAAAAATGGTGGGGCTGGGTCTTAATTTATAGCCATAGACTCCAAACCAAAATGCCACACTGTCCCCCCCCCACGTAAATTCGTATAAAGAGGGTGCTAAATAAAAGTAAAACAGGTAGGCATTGCTTCAAAATTCAGACACTGGGTGGGTCTAAAATGTTTTCTTAAGTGAGATTTGAGCGACGCCTTTTTGGACATACTTGAGTGAAGAAGCTTAGGTGGGGCCAGCCTGTCTCAGTGTTGTTTTTGGCAAAGAGTCTCCAAAGTCAGATTTAACCACCTGAGTCCACTCCCACACCCATCTGTGCCCCCAGTACGTGCCTGCCAGCCATCTGGGATGCAGGGGAGGAAGTCCCTGCTCCTGAGGAGCGAAGGCTTCCAAGAAGGCAGGCTGTGCCTCGTGACAGCCGTCCATGAAGACATGAAGAAGTCACATTGCCATGGCTGGGAGGCCCTATCCAGAGCTTTGAGGGCACAGCCCTGGTCCCAGTGCTGCCACTCATTTGCTATGAAACTGTAGGCAAATCACAGCCCATCTCGTGGCCTCAGCTCCTGCCCCTGGAGATGGCATCTCTGAATATGTATTGCTGAATGACTTCCGTGGGCTGCCTTTGATCATTTACATGCCATTTCCATTCTCTTTCTCTGACTCTTTCCGTTGCTGTTGTTAGAAATGTGAGATTAGTGCTAAGGAGAGAGGTCAAAGCGAAGAAATAGGTTTAACAGGCAACGACGTGTAGATAAAGGTGATGGGAGCCGACGGACTCTCAGGGAGAGATGTTCGTCACACGGAAAAAATAATGGATCCATTCTTCCAGGCCCACCCGGACTCTACACAATCATAAACTCTAACCCTGGCAATTAAAATAAAGGAAAGCAGCTATTTGTTGAAGGAGGGGATTGAAGTAGCACCAATAGCCAGTTTCCATCCCCCTGAGATGGATGATTCAGAAGCGATGGTGGAAATGGATTAACCACACAGGCCCCTGGGAAAGCCAGAGGGAAGGGGCTGGGTTTGCAGCGATCATGTGACCCCAACAGCAGTCCCCCGCATCTGAATCCAGAGCCAGAATGCGGGGGGGCCTCCCCAGATTTCCGCCCCTCCTGCTGGACCCTCCCCCAATGGATCAGGCCCCTCGGCCATGGGGGTGTGCCTCTCATCTGTGTCTTTCTCTCTCGTAAGACTCAGGAGACAAGAGGGAATCTTAAGGAGCTGGTTTGACAACGTTTTCTTAATTAAGGTCAAGTTGAATAAGCGGGAACATTTCCTGGGCTGGGTCCAATTGGCCAATGCCAAGTTGCTTTGGATTCTTGAGCACTTTCAGCTCCTCAGTGGGTATTTGATTTCTTTTTTCTGCATTTCTTCTTCTTTTTTTTTTCTTTTTCTTTCTTTCTTTTTTTTTATTGCAGGACAAAATCCATCTGCAGAGGAATTCCTTCCATGTGAATTGCATGCCTCACTTCTCTCATTCCAGCCTCCAAGGTTAGATATCCAAACACAACTTGAAGAACATACACTACAATAAGATGATCCTTTCTCCGGAGGGTAAAGAAGAGAGGGACCTCCTCTTTCCATGGGTCTCCCATCCCACAATCTCGGGGCTGCCTCCGTAGTACCGGCCTCCCCTGATTGCTGTAAAGTTGGCATCCTATTGGTACAATCCCCCACAACCCAGCAAGGAGTCGGGCTCTTTCAGAAAACCTCAGCTTCCTAAGCTGCTGCAGCGCCAGAGAAGATGTGGTGAAAGAGAAAGACTCCCCAGTAACGGTACCTAGTGTTCTGGGGCCCTCCTAAGCCTGTGCCAGGGGACTCCTTTACCTGAAGGCCAAGCAGGACAAGCTACCAGTGCTGTTCTTCATTCTGTGTGGTAAGGAAATGTACCCAACTCACCTTCACTCATTAATCTGATCAACACTATTAAGCTGAGTATCTCTCTACCCAGCACCATATTCCATACTGGGGATACAGAAATGAAAAGACAAGGTTTCTGTTTCCAGGGACTCCAGATCTCATGGGGTAGCAAAGAAGTCTCCATTTCTTCTTTCTCATCCCCCACTCCCTCCCCAGCCCCATAGCCCTGATATCAGGAGGTGAGACAAGAAGGGTGGCGTCAAGTTGGAAAAACTATTGGGTTGGGCTGTTAACCACTGTTTGGGCTAAGAACCCGGTGGAACCGGAGAAGTTTAGAGTTTGCAGCAATTGTGGTACTCTCACGTGACCGCCTATGTAGCACTGTTTGGGGAGGCTGGGGTTACCATCACAGAGCTGGATATCCTGCCTGCTCCCCTGGAGAAAAGAAAATGATGCAAGAAGAAAAAGATGCAAACAGCGGAGGTTTAGGCTGAGAGAGGAAGCCAAGGGGAGAAAGTATGACCCCAGGTGCCAGCCCAGGAGCTGGGGGAAAACTGGTTCCACCTGCCCTTTTCTGATGAGAGAGCAATGGAAGGCGAGCAGAAAGGTTGCTTAAGCAGACCAAACTCATGCAAACTCCACCCCACCCCTTTCCCCGCCAACAACAGTTTAGTGCCAAGAGGCTGAACCTGGTTGGATCTGGTGGGGTCTGGTCGAGTGTGGTCAAGCATGCAGCTCAAACACTGCCCTGCCCTATGTGAGCTAGTAGTCAACACAGAGACCTGAGTTCAAATCTCAGCACCGCTCCTGGCTTGGGCAATCTCTGACTCTCATTAAAGCTCACCTTCCTTGTATGGAAACTGGGAGATGTTATCAGGACGTAGGGTGGGTTGTTGTGAGGATTAGATTACTTGCGTAAAGCACTTAAATAGTGCCCAGCAGAGATGGCGTTCAATATTTTGTTAACGAAATGTTATCATCAGCTACGTGGAGTCTCTCAACTCTCTTAATAAAAATGGCCACTGCGTCACCTTGAATTCACGTCACAGTCTGGCTTGATCTTTCATTTTCTGCCCTTGAAGAGAAGATCCCTGTTTCATTCACACCCATAGCACCCAGTCAAAATTTAAATGATGAGTGAGACTGTAAACGATTCCTGTGAGAGGGAAGAAAAGAAGTTAAAGGCAATGGTGTCTATTGGCAGAAATGCGCAACTACCTCCAGCTACCGAAACAAACACCAAACACAGATTGAGTTGCTGGAGCTTGGGATTGAGCTTCTGGTCAGAGAGCAGTGAGACAGATTTACTCCAGTGTGGTCCCCGCCGTGTGGTCCCGGGGCCTCACCCGAGACCCTGCCTCGGACCGAAGGAACTCGACTCGGAGCTTCAACAAGGCGATGCCTGTGTGCGCTGAACCGGGAAGCGCCAGGTGCACCACCGGTTCTCAGTCTTGGCCACACACTGGAACCATCTAAGGAGCTTTTGAAAACCCTGACGCCCAGGCTGTATCCCAGGACAATTAGAATTTTGTGTGTTTTTGCAGCTCTGTAGGTTATTCCAATACGCCGCCCAGGTAAGAATCATTGGTCTAGGGCAGCGATTTTCAACCTTTTTTTTTTTCATCTCATGGCACACATAAACTAATTACTAAAATTCTGTGGCACACCAAAACATATATTTGTTGCCAATCTGACAAAAAATAAGTATAATTTTGATTCATTCACACCGGACAGCTGTTGTTGTGTTGGTTTTTGTCATTTTTTTTGTTTGTTTGACAGTCTAAAGGCAAAGAGGTCAGTCCCCTGCCTAGTCAGGTGTTGTGTGTTGTAAAGATTTTTTTTCTAATTCTATGATACATCATCTGTATACTGCCTTGTGTGTTCACCACCCCAAGTCTTGTCTCTCTCCGTTACCATTTACCCCCACCCCCGCTTTACCGCAGCCCACCAGTTGAAAATCTCTGGTCTAGATCAACCCTACAGTTTACAGGTCCAGAAACTAAGGTCCAGAGGGGTAAACTGACCTGCCCAAAATCACAGAGCAAGTCAGGGGCAGCGCTTGGGACCTGAGCTCAAGGCCTCCAACTGCAGGGCTCTCCCTGCGCCATGTGTCATGGCCCTGCAGCAGAGTTTGGAAAATGGGGCGAGGTGAGCGAGCCCCAGGCTTCCCTTCCTTGCTTGCCATCTTCTCAGTCGGGTCCTGAGGAGGAGTCTCCCAGACGTGACCGGCCTTTGAATTCCCTGGTGGACTATGTCCACGGGGGCCTCATCGCCCGAGGCAGCAGGTCCCAGGGGCCCAGGGCCAGGTAGGATTCTGCTTCCCCACACTCATCCAGGCAGGCCAACCCTGCCACCGCCACACACCCCTGTCTTCCCAGAGACACGGTGTGTTCAGGGACTGTCCCACCACCCCAGTCACACAGTTCTCAGAACTCAGGTGAGGTTTCTGAGCCCCCACAGCCTCGGCTCCCACCCCCTCTCAGAACGGCTGGGACAGGCCCGTTCTCGAGTCAGCAACCGCGACATCTCGAAACCGGCGAGACCAGAGGCTCCCGGGACTTGTTTTTGCTCTCTTGTCAGGTTTTTCTGGGGGGGAGGGGGGTCTCAAACCTCTGACTGTCTCTGCTTTCTGATTCTTTCTGGTGTGTTTTTGAAGTGGCTTTTTGTTATTCTGCCTCAGCTCACTCACCTCTCTCAGCAGCCGTGGAAAACACTCAGCCCCGCTCTGCCATCGCCGAGTGTCTGGATTCCGTGTAAACAGCTCGCCTGCTGGCCCGGCCGGCCAGGCTGAGCCAGGTCGGGAAGGCCTGGGCCTGTCTAGCCCTCGAAGATAATTATGTGGCACACAGCCCTCCTGTGCTCGAGGAGAACAGGGTAGACACCAGAAAGCAGGAGGAGCTTTCTAGGCACACAGTTATCGATGGCCTGGGCAGGTCTGTTCTGCAGGCCCGGGCAGCAAGCCCAGAGACCCTCCATTCTAGGAGCACCAGGCCTGCTGCAGGGAGGGCACACACCGGCCAGGCGCCCGTCTGGTTTCCCCTCCTGAAGACTGAGGGACAGGTCTAGAGGTACACTGTCCACTGCCCAGTGTGTGGCCACTAACCACACAGGGTCACAGAGCACTTAAAATGTGGCTAGTATGACTGAGGAACTGAGTTTTTAATTTCATTTACTCTTATTTAATTTTTTTCATCATCACCTGAGGATATGGTTATTGATTTGAGAGAGAGAGAGAAATATTGATCAGTTGCCTCCTGTTCACGCCCCAACCGGGGATCAAACCCATAACCTAGGTATGTGCCCTGACCGGGAATCAAACCTGCAACCTTTTGGTGTGTGGGAAGAAGCTCCAACCAACTGAGCCACCTGATCAGGGCTACTTTTTCTTGATTTTAATTAAACTTAAACGGCTCCATGTGGCTGGTGCTGCCATGCTGGACACACCTGGGGAGACCCAGTCCATCCCTGGCCATTTCGATGTATTGGTATCAGGTGTGGCCTGAGCGACAGGGTTTTGAAAGCTCCACCGGTGACTCTAATATGCAGCCAAGGCTGAGAAGCTCTGGCCCAAAGGTTTTCCAACAGGCCTTTCAACTCTGACTTCCTACTTTTTGATTTGGTTTCTATAGTTTTCAAAATCTGAGGTCCAAGTAGTTTAGTTCAAGAATCAACTAACATGTTTTTCCATGTTCTAAATGAAATACATATTCATTGTAGGACATGTAAAGAAGAAAAAAGACAAGAAAAGAAAATTAAAATCCCACCACCCCAATAAAAGCGTAAACGTTTAGGGGTCAATCCTTCCAGGTGATTCCCCATGGACACATCCTTATGTTTTCTTCAAAGTCGGGATCATGCTTTCCAGTCCGTAATCGGCTTTTGTCGCTGTGCTTGTTTCGGTTAACAAGAATTGATCTATCATCGACTGTAATGGCTCCATGGTATTCTATCATACATATCAACCACAATTTCACAAAATTCATCTTCATATTAGTCCCAATTTTGCTATGGTTTAAGGAAACATTGCTGTGAATATAACAATAGCAATATCTTTATGCCAAACCATTCATTAACCTCTTAGGAAGAAAAGAAAGAAGAGAGGTAGGGAGCGGGTGGAAAATAATACAGTCAAAAGGCATGCAAAATTCTAAATAATTCAAATTACTCTCCAGAAAAGTGGAACCTGCTTATACGTTCCTACCAACAGGGTATGGAAGTGCCTATTTTTATGCATGCTGACATCGAGGACTGAGCTGTTCAAGTCTAACAAGGTTTTTAGAACCACCACCACCTCGTTGATGTGAAGGGCAGCACCTCTGTGAGCGCTGACTGTGAGCGGGTGCTGCCTTAGGTACCGGCGACAGAGACAACACGGACCACATCCCAGCCCTCTGAGATGTCGGGACGGAGGAGTCCAGGGGCTGGGCTGCAACTCAGGAAAACAACATGGGTGCTCACTGGAGGTACCAGGATCACTCTGCAGAGCAGAGAAGAAAAGCCCATGATTCTCCACGGCCATGCTGGGAAGTCTGAGTAGTGGGCTGAGGTCTGAGCTGGTCCCAGAAGGAGCAATACAGGCACCAGCAGCCGGGTAAGAGGTGTGGGATTTGGCAAACACCACAAGGTGCCAGAGGCTCGGGGGACTGGGAAGGTGTCACTTCCAACTCCTACATTTATCGACCCCCTACAGTCAGGAAGCTCTTCTTGGGTCTCCCCCAAAGCCTCTTAGAGGATCGAAAATCCCTTCCCTCTGGCTCTTTGCAGGGGGAACAGTAGACAGCTTGGTTTGATTCTTTATGAAGTCACCTGCAGAGACTCATAGATTAATACAAATATGTGGAATGATATACTGCTTTTATTTGGATTACTCATTCCTTTTCAAAACTAACAACCATGGCTCATAATGTCATCATGTTCGTTTGAAAAAGAGTTGCAGCCCTGGCTGGTGTGGCTCAGTGGATTGAGGGCCGGCCTGAAAACCCAAGAGTCAGCAGTTCAGTTCCCATTCGGAGCACATGGCTGGGTTGTGGGCCAGGTCCCCAGTAGGGGGCGCGCAAGAGGCAACCACACATTGATGTTTCTCTCCCTGTCTTTCTCTCCCCCTTTCCCTCTCTCTTAAATAAATAAATAAATAAAAATCTTAAAAAAAAAAAAGAGTTGTAGAAGGACAGGCTTCAGGTAACAGGGCAAAAGTTGCTATGACTTGGCTTCCCCAGGCCTCGGGTCCCAAGCTCAACTTACACACCATTTCCTAATGACATTCCCTTAGGGCAGCTAATAGGAGTGTCATAGAAAGATGGAGGCAGCCAGTTCAAGTCCTGGCTCTCTCACTGAGGACCTTGGGGGAGTCACATCACCTCCCTCAGCCTATAAAGTATGGATTGTAGAGACAGTGAAAAATTAGATTTGAGGAAGGGAAAGTATTCAAAATAACAGTAACAAGAATAACCTGCAACTCCCATCCGTACGGACTCATGGTCAAATGCGCCAGCCTCTCATTTTTCCTTTTCGTAAGCGTCTGTAAACTGGAAACACACAAGCACGCACCCTTTCCACCAAGTCTCTGACGTACTAACATTTCAGGAATAAGGCAAACCCCCAAAAGTGACCTTTCTTCAAAAGCTCACTGAAAATGAATTCAGGAACTTGCCCAACTCTGACTCGGCACCGGGAGGAGGGAAGGGCAAAGCCTTTGAGTGCTGCGTCCTCTTTCCCACCTGCTGACCGACGCCCGCCCTTTCCCTGCTCCTGCCTTGTGACGTCAGGGACAGAATCAAATTTCCCACCTGCCATGCCTTCACCTCTCTTCTGCTTCCAGCTCTGTGACACGTGTCCCTGGAGAGTCCCACATCGTCACAGAACAAAAACAAAAACAACACAGAAAAAAACACCAAACCTCCCCCTGCGCCCCTGCCACCCCGCTGGGGGACGCCCACACAATCTGGCTTCTTTAACTCCTTTCTTTATTTTTTCACTTCTGCTATTTACACAGAAGTGCCTGCCAGGGGTGGCTGCGCTAAACCCACCATAATTCAAGTCTATTTTTAGATTTCTCAGCTGTAGACATCTACGAAAATGCCCAAACGGGCTCCCCGTGATGGACCGAACAAGAGGAAAAGCGAGGAGAGGCGTGAGCATGATGCGGAACCTGTTCGGGGCCAGAGGCCTCATGGATTCCGCAGCATTTCATCCCCACAGGGACTCTCAGAAACATGTCTATCATCTCTCGCATTTTCGCAGATACCGAAACCAAGGTCTGGAAATTTGAGTGACTTGGTCGAAATCAGTTAGTGGTGGGACTTGGGTTTGAAACCAGAACTTACTCAAAAACCAAAGCTCTTTGCACGGAACCCTCCCCTTCTCCGCCTTCCTCTCATCCCCACCAAGGACTCACATGTACCTTCTTTACCTGCGTGTCTGCACTCTCCCTGCCCTAGATCCCTCCACCTTGCCCTTGTCCGTTTTAAACAAAGATAGGGTCACCCAGAGAGGAGGTTCTGGAAACTTAAGGGTCCACCCACTCGAAAGCAGTGGCACAGACCTCATTCCAAGCCACCTGAGTGACTGATTGACTCCTGGCCCCTGTGGCTCCTGCTGCGGGGAGAGCAGACGCGAGTTGGGACTCTCTACTAGCCACGTGGGGGACTGCCATATTTGGAGCTACACAGGTCTGCGCAGCAATCCCAGCCTGAACACTTAAGGCACTTGGATGCCACTAAGCCGCTGCATCCGCATCTATAGATTGGCAATGGTCGCTTGGCAGGGCAGCTGAGAGACCTGAGTGAGAAGGTGTGAGGGACAGGGCCCAGGTCAGATGCAGGCACGTAGGCATCACCCAGTAGACGTTTTCTTCTCTTCCTCTCTCACCTCCTCCAGGCAGGGGTACCGGGCCACCACCCGGAGCCCCGTCTGCCGGGACCTTGGGTGCCTCCCTCTGAGGAAGCTCAGTAGACTTCATTCGGGCCTACTGGAGCACGTGTGGGGCCCCGGCCGGAGCACCAGCAGACACCTACCTGCCACCTGCCTAGACAGCAGCATTCAAACCAAGCTAATACACTGTTCAATAAAATGGGTTCCATCCCATTCAGAAAATATGTGTTTCCATAATGAAAAAAGTGGATTTTATAATGACCTAGAAGGCCATGTTCAAGTTTAGAATTCTCAGGCTCCTTTGGAGAGCTTTGAGCCAGCCGCCAGGCCCAGCCTGGGCCTGTAGCTCACTGCCCTTCTCTTCCTACTCCCCGGCCGGCCAGCTAAGCTCTGTCTATGTCCCCATTCCCATAAACAGCCACCTCTGGCCACTTCTGGAGCCCACCGGTCTCTGGGTCCCGCAGCCTGGCACATGACACAGAAGTGCAGAAGTGGAGACACACCCCCGCCCCGGGCCAGTTCCGCACCTGACAGAGAGGAATGCAGGCAGAAAGCTGGAGACAGACCCGCCTCTCTCTGGCTCTGTGGGCAGCACTGCCTTTGCTGGAGGGACTGTCTGCCTGTCGCTCTAAGTGGCAATTCCTACAGTGAACTGGAGCTGTGACAGTTACTTCATTCTTCTCCCTGCTCAAAGCCCCAGGCCTGACATCTGCAAGGAAATTGTACTTTTGACCATTTGATTTGATTTGCAAGGATCCATGTCTTTCTCTACCCCTGGAATGGGAACCAAGGAGAAGGAGCCTCTGGCTTGCACGCACTAGTGTTGACCCAAAGAATCTTCTCAGCCCCGTTTTCATTCTTCGCTTAAAAAGGCTTCGCACCAGAAGTTACAGACAGAAACTGGGTCTGCAGTTGCCAGGGCTGGGGGTGGAGCAAGGGGTTGACTACAAATGAGTAGGAGGGAATTTGGAGGGAGGTGGACTAAAACTGTCACATACTGTATCTTGCTCGAGGCAGTGGCAGCAGTTACACAACGGTATGCGTTTGCAGAACCCCCTAGAAGCGTACGCTAAAATACGCAAATTTTACAATGTGTAAATGATATCTCAAAAATTATATAATAAAGTATATATTTTTTTCAAACTGCATTTTAAGAAAGGAGCAGGATTTGAAAGAGGAATGTGTTCAGGCCCCTCAAACAACTTCCTTTGACGTGACATTTAGGGTGGATGAGTGAGGCGGAGATCCGTCACATTCGTACTGCCCATCATCTTATGCGTAGCTCTTTCTGGAGGAAACTCTCTTGTTATGGTCCTGCCTCCCCAAGTAGAAACCAAAACACAAACTCCCAGCCTCCCTTGCAGCTAGGATGTGGTCATGCGACCTACTCTCCACCAATTAGAAGCGCTCCTGAAGACTTTGATTCAGAAGTGAGTACTATATGGACAGCTGGGCACACTGGGACTTCTGTTTTTGCTGACTAGTAGCGGCAGAGGCTTTGGACTTTGGGGTTTTCACTGGTTGTGAATTTGAGTTCCTGGTTACTGACTTGTGTTGTAGAGAGGGAAGAAAGATGGATACATGCCTCTGGCACAAATTAGACGGAGAGGTGCTACCCTAGCAACAGGATCAACATGCTGCGGGCAAAGGTGTCAGGAGTCCTTCCGGAGGCGGGCGCTCTTGGAGCTGGGTCTGAAACGGTGAGCTGGAATCCGAGAGGGGGAGATCCAGCAGCCAGGGACATCTGAGCCTGAGAGAAGAGCGTGTGGGAAAGCCCAGAAGAGTTAAAGAGCTCAGTGGTTCGGGCGGAACGCAGCGCTGGTCCAGATGGCCGGAGCACAGGGTGCATGCCGGTGGGAAGTCAGAGGCGGAGGCCGGAGCTGGCGATCGGGCTGGGCGCAGAGGGCTGTGACCCCCACGAGGAGGCTCGGAGGGGGAAGCAGCATGGGCTCCTTAAACCACTAGGTGGGAAGGAACAGGATGGTTTCAGGACTCCTCCAGGCTCTTCTTTCTGACCAAAGCTCTACCGGGATTTCCTAAATGTGCACCATCTACACTCCTCTACAGCACCCCCTCCCCCAAGGAGAGTATCCATGGAATCCCAAAATGTGAGACCAGAGGGGCCATCCAAGGTCATCTGGTTCAATCCCCAGAGGAGGAAACAAGAGAAAGGGGCTTTTGGAACCCTGGCTGACTGAGCCGAGACTGAAACCCCCATACTCTTCTCCGCTGCCACCGATAGTCTGAAGCTAAGCAAGCATAAAGACACCTGGGCTTTCTAATAACTAAAATGCACAGCCTCCTCGTGAAATATTCAGGACTGGCCCGGTGATGGGCCCCATCTAGGGCTGGGAGTGGGCTTTCAATTTCTCATACATCACTGGCCACGAGGCCAACATCATCATTTCCTGCTCCTGCTTTCACTGCAGAGGCTATTTCAGTCCAAGTTTTCCATAGCCCTTGCCCCCTTGCCAAGCTAAGCTAAAGGCCACTGCTGAAGTCAGCACCAGGTCTCACCGAGGGACAAAAAGAGCTAAGGGGACCCTGAGAGACCCTCAGCCACACAGAGGGGCTTTGGCTCGGCGCTCCTGGGGACAGCAGGACAGTGTGGCTACCCCCCTCCCTCTCCCCCAGTTGGCAGAAACTGGAATGGCATGGGGTTCTGCTGAGCAATTTTAGAAGAGTAACTTGCTCCCCTGCTTTCCCTTTCACCTGTCTTCAGACCCCCATCCTCACCCGCCCCACCCCTTCCCTCCGGGAGCTTGGCAATGTGAAAAACACAGACCTACAAACCCTTCCTCTTGATGCCCTACAATGAACCCACGGAGCAAAACAGGAAGCATCTTCTTGTCGAGGCAAGCCCATTGTGTTCTCTGTGCACACGCGTCCTGACAAGTGACAGGAAACTGCCACCAGGCCGTGGCAACAGGTGTCCATGTGACCTGAGGTCTCCCGTTTGCCTGGGTCCAGATCTCCTTCCCTTTTCTTCCTGCTGGAGAGCCACCTCCTTCCCCCTGCAGCCCGACAACCCCGTCACCTCACACCTGTTGGTTCTCTTCCTGACAAAGATGAAAACTTTACAAGACTGTAAACCCTAAAAGGATCATAGTCTCTCACCAAGTATAATTCCTAATACTCATCGGATAGCATGAAATATACACAGGTGCCGAAATTAAAAGAGCTTCCTTTTTAGATTTTTCTGTGTACAAAGTTCTAAGTAAGTTCAAAGCAGCACCTTTCCCAAGTTTGGAGTGTCCTTGACCGACTGGGGCCCTAAATCTATGCCAGATCTGCCTGTTGGGCCATCCATCACTGGTGGGCATCCACTCTCCTTGGCGTCACCTGGGAATAGGTTGCACCCAAGTGAAATGAAACAGGGCTTAGAGGTAGGGGCAGGGGTTAAGCGGTGTGATCTCGGACTTTGCCATCGAACGACAAGGCCAGAGGGACCAGCAGCCAATGGCCACTCTGGGTGGAGCCAAGAAATTGGCACTCTGACCAGGGCTCCATGTGCAGGAAAGGCAAGACTGAGTTTCTGCAGGTCTGACTCCTTCCAGGGGACTCTGGGTCTGCTTCCTTCTGTTCAAGATGCTCTCTGTTCTGTCTTACCATAACAGGAGGCTGTGTGATGGTGGGCTAGGTTATGGGGAGTTTTTCCCCCCAGGTCACCCATTGTCAGAGTTGGAGTGAATGAACATAAAGATTCTTCTAGGGTCTCATTCCTGCTCCTTCTCAGAAACCTTTGTTCACGGACACAACTTCCCTAAAGACAGTGCTCACATTCTCAGAGAGCAGGGCAGGGTTCAGGGTCAAGGCTTTGTCTGAGGGCATCTTTTCCAGGCAGGGATGGAACACTCATGGCCCGGAGCCCTTCAGGTCATGCCTAGCCTCAGCCAGGCATGGTAGGAAAAGCCCCTTAGCTTGGAGTCAAAGGTCAAGCCACTTCTCCTCTTTGAAATCTCAGTTTAGTTTCCTCCATCGGAAAATTGAGACTCACCAAACAGAGCAACCCGGAGGGTTGAATGAGATAAGATATAAGAATGTGCTGAGACATGTGGAAACCCCATACGAATGTGGAGACATTTCTGTTAGCTGACCTGCCCCCCAGTTGGCCAGTAGTTGACCACGGCTCATAGCAAGAAGGCCACGTTGAACAGCATAGCTCTCCCTGTCCCCTGAACTTCCAAACTGAGTGACTCTGGGAAAAGAGGCAACCTGTTCAATCTCTGCCTTGGCATTTGCTGCTGACCACTCGCCACCGCCACCGCTCTCCTTTCTTGGCCTGGGCCACGCCCACTCACTGTAGGTGCCACGCCTTCCATGGCCTTCCCGGTTCCCCTCCTTCGTGCTCCGGTGGTACACTGCGCTTTGCCAGCCCCCCAACATTAGCCCTCACTACACTGTTTTCTAATTGCCATCCACTGTTTTGTAAATGTTATGAAATATTTAATACATAAAAGTACAAAGAATAACACAGGGAGCATTTCATCCACCCCAGAGCATCATCAACACAGTTCAAGCTCCCGGAGTTTCTTCTCCACTTGCATCCTCCTCCTTTTTCTTCCTGGATTTGGTGTCTACCTTCCCGTGCATGTTCTCATGCTTTTATTGCTTGTGAGTAATGATTCTTTATCCTTCCGTCTCCCCCATTGTTCTGAGATGAATGTGTCCCCTCAAATTCATACGTTGAAGACCTAACCAGGGTGGTTGCATTTAGAGACAGGGCCTCTAAGGAAGTGATTAAGTTTAAATAAGGTCAAGGAGTGGGGCCGTGATTCAATAGGACTCATGCGCTTAGAAGGGACACCAGAGAGCTCCTCTCTCTCTCTCCTTGTGCACACGAGAAAAGACCATGTAAGGATGTTGTGAGAAGGCAGCGCTCTGCAAGCCAGGAAAAAAGGCTGACCCAGCTGGACCTTAATCTGGGACTTCAAGCTCCCGAACTGTGAGAAAGTAAGTCTCCATTGTTAAGCCACTCGGTCTGTGGTATTTTGTTACTGCAGCCTGAGCTGACTGATACACTCACCGTGCTCTGTATGACCTTGGTGAGGCTAGGGAGCATGCGTGTTCATCTCTGTATCTGCATTTGATGGCACATGTATGCGCATCAAATATTTGTTGAATGAAGCCACTGCCGTGCACAGCAGGTGTCCTAGTCTCCATTCCCTGAGAGCAGGCTGCTCTCTGCTCTGCCGTGGTACAGGTCCTATTCAAGCTGCTGCCGAGACTAAGATCCTCAGTCAGCTCCCAACAAAGGGATTTAATTTTTTTTTTTTAATTTCAGTCCTCGCCGAGGATATGGGGGTTTTTTTAATTGATTTTGGAGAGAGAGAACCATAGATGTGAGAGAGAAACATCGATCAATTGCCTCCTGTACATGCCAAGACTGGGGATCAAACCTGTGACCCTTTGGTGTACAGGATGACACTTCACCCAACTGAGCATCCTGGCCAGGGCCCAATAAAGTAAACTGAAAAGGAAGAAATGGATTCCCAAGAATGAGGTGGAGCGAGCTGTGGCATGTTGGGAGAAAGCTGAAGTCACTTCATCAATCAATCAAATGTTTATTAAGCACCGACTTAGTAGGTGTTCAGTGTCCAACAGCCTGCATGTCCATAAGGCAATCAGTCTTCGAAAGAACAAAGATAGGATGGTCCAAAGACACTCTGGGAATGAGCAAAAACAATGCATTTGCCTCTCTTACAGGCATGTTCTTCGTTCAGACACTTGGGAATATCCATGACACTCCAACTGGAGGATATGAAATCAGACAGCTTGCCTTTACTTATAAAACAAACCACATCCTTGCCACAGATTGGACACAATGACACAATGGTGCCCACTCTCATAAGCCTTTGAGCATTGATAAGTGGCTTCCCTCCTTGAGTCCCTTCTTTGATTTTTAAGATTCTCCAGGAGGCAAGAGACAGTAGTCTCAAGGAGCTGGCTTCTAGTCCCTTGCCAGGCATGCAGCACATGCCCTTAACAAGAGGGGTGAGAAAGAACCTTCTGTGACGGAGGCTGTCACCCATGATTGAACTGTGACAAACTACATTTAAGAAAATCTGCTTTTAAAAATCACAGCACGAGTTGGAGCGATGAAAAGACTGCCACAAAGTGCACAGCACGTTCTTGTTTCACAGACACACACAGTCTGTCGTAGAACAGAAAAGTAGCTCACGTGCCATTGCTGTGCATGCCAATTTGGGCGTCCCTGAAGCCCAGCGCTGTGGCAGTCCAGGAGAGGGAGGACAGTGAAGGCAGGCCTGCCTGGGCCCCAAAGGATGGGATGGGGTTTGAAAAGTTACACTGGGTTCCTCTTCCACCGTCCCTCTCACAGAGAATGCATTCACAGTCACTGATAGCATGCTAACACGCAGAGGGAGAGCTCACCACCAGTGTGGAGAAATCCTAGGGAATCCCTGTTGTCTGGCTCAGAAACCAGCTAAGAAACTAAAACTATAAGCTCCCCGGCCACAGTGTGCAAAGTCCATGCAGCCAGAGCTGTGAGGGTTGGGAAGGACGGTGAGAAGAGGAAGAGGGTCTCGGATGGGCACCAGACTTAGCGTCAGGCTGAAGCTGCTGAAATTAGAACCAGGAGCAGCCCTTTCTCTCCCTGACAACATGGTGCATCTGCCACAAAGCTCTCCCGTCCCGCCCTGGATATTGTAGACACTCTTGATCTGGGACCTTCTACAGAGTCCTATGTCAACTGGAGAACAAAGAAAATCCTTGAGGATAATGAGGGTTATCCAGAGAAGGAAGCCTGGAGTTTATATGGTCTGATTCTACTACTTTTTAGATGGGCATCTAAGAATCAGAGAGAGAAAGTGACTTGCCCAGGGTCACATAGTGAGTTACTGCAGAGGCAAGATTGGAACTTAGGGCCTTCTACCTCTAAGGTCATTTTTTCTTAGAAGCATCTGACACATAGAAAAGGGCTCCAGGAGGAAGCTTCTGGAAGAGTTCCACACTGAAGTTGCTCTGTCTTTCCTTATCAGCACTTGTCCTGATACAATCCCTGAGGGTTCTTCCCACCTAGTTCAAGAAATTGTTGATATTCCTAGAAGCCAGTGGGCTCCTCATGCCAATGATGAGGGCAGCCAAGACCTTTGGGCTAGAAGGAAAGTTCAGGGAGGGCTTCTTTTGCCCCTTTGGGGAGATTTGGAATAACAGATAGTGGTTAAGCAATGGGTAGAATAGTATGAGAAAGTCCTGCACTTCAGTCTCAGATGCCAAAGCTTAGGTATCTCCTAGGTGGTCCAATCTCTTCACACACCCTGGAGAAAACTGAAGCTCAGAGAAGAGAGGCAATCTATCCAAGATCATGTAGGAGCTGGTGCAGAGCTAAGGTCACGGCACTACCCCCAACTGAGTGTTCTTCATAATTCTGGGGGGAAGAAAAGCTATCTGTCTGCTTGTCCACCTCTCTTCCATCCCTATGCCATCTTGGATTTTCTCCCTTTGTTTTGGGTATAGCCTCCCATCATGCTTGGTCCTCATCATAACTGTAGACAACAGGGATGTAATCTAACCTTGACTTCTTCTATACCTTAAACTCCTGGGGGATAGGAATCACCATGTATCATCCAGGGTTGAAGCAAAAAGATCCCTCTAGGTATTTTTTTTTTTTTTAAAGCTTGATTTTTTTTTTAAGATTTTATTTATTTATTTTTAGAGAGGGAAGGGAGGGATGGAGAGAGAGAGAAACATCAATGTGCGGTTGCTGGGGGCCACGGCCTGCAACCTAGGCATGTGCCCTGACTGGGAATCGAACCTGCGATGCCTGGTTCGCAGCCCGCGCTCAATCCACTGAGCTACGCCAGCCAGGGCTTCCCTCTAGGTATTTTAAACAAAAGGAATTTAACAAAGGGAACCAGTTATACAGGTGATGGAAGAGCTAAGAATTCAAACGAGGGCTGGTAAGGTCACCCAGAGATGAGTAACAGCAGGAAGTTGCCATCATCCCTAGAGCTGGAGGGCAGCACCTAGGGCAGATCCAGGACCAAGGAGGGTTACCCATCAGGTGCTGGCTGGGGAAAGAAACATCCTCATGAGGAAAAAATATATACCATGCAAGCAGTACCCCAAAAGCAGTTGGAAAGGCTATCCTAATAGCAGACAAAATTAACTTTCAGGCAAAAATTGTTTGTAGAGATAAAAGAAGACATTTTATAACAATGAAGGAGTCAATATTTCAAGAACACAGAACAAGTAGGCATATATGCACCTAAGCAACAGAGCCCCAAAATACCCAAAGCAAACATTGGCAGAATTGAAAAGGGAAATAAAAGTTACTCACAATTTGACATTCATAGTGAAAGACTTCAGTACCCTTTAAGTAACAGACACAGCTAGGCAACAGGTCGACAAGGGAACAGAAGAGTTGAACAACGCTGCGAAGAAACTGGGCCTAACAGATATCTATGGAATATTTCACCCGACAATAGCAGGGTACACCTTCCTGTCGAGCGTACATGGAACATTCTCCAGGATAGACCATGTTAGGACATAAAACAAATCTCAGTGAATTTAAGTACCTGCTCCAACCACAATCGATAACAGAAAAAAGTTGGAAGAATTCACAACACACTCACTCCTAAATAATCAATGTGTCAAATAAGACTCATAAGGGAAATTAGAAAATACTCTGAGGTGAATGAAAAGGAAAACACAACATATCAAAATCTATGAGATGTAGCTAAAGCAGTGCTTAGAGAGAAATTTACAGCTATAAATGTCTGTATTTGGAAGAAAAAAAAAGAACATCTCAGTAAAGAATCTCATTTTTTGACTTAAGAAATCAGAAAAAAAGTCCTGGCTAGTGTGGCTCAGTGGATTGAGCTCTGGCCTGCAAAGCGAAAGGTCACGGGTTCAATTCCCAGTCAGGGCACATACCTGGGTTGCAGGCCAATGTTTCTCTCCCTCTTTCTCCCTCCCTTCCCTTCTCTCTAAAAATAAATAAATAAAATCTTTAAAAAAAAGAAATCAGAAAAAGCAAGGTAAGCCTAAATCAAGCAGAAAAGAGGAAATAATACATACTAGAGTGGAAATGGATGAACTAGAGAATTAAGGGGGTGGGAGGAGAAAAGTCAGTGAAACCCAAAGTTGCTCATTGAAAAGATCAGCAAAACTGACAAACCATCAACTGGACTGATCCCGATACCAAAACTACACAAATACATCACAAGAGACTAAAACTACAGACCAATATTCTCATAAATATAGATGGAAAAATCCTCAACAAAACATTAACGGACACATCAAAACCAGCAACATGCCCAAGTAACTTATCCCGGGAATTCAATATCAGTTCGACAGACAAAAGGAATCTATGGGATACACCATATTTAATAGAAAAAGGTCAAAAAAAAAAAAAAACAAGGTCATCTCAGTGAACACAGAAAAAGCATTTAACAAAATCCAACAAACCAGGAATGGAAGGAAACACGGTATGCAAAAATCAGCTCGAGGTGGAGCAGAGCTAAATGTCAGGCCTCACCCTGTAAAACTCTTTGCAGAAAATGTAGAAATAAACCTTTGTGAACCTGAATTAGACAATGAGTTCTTAGACGTGACACCAATAGTGCAAGTAACGGAAGAAAAAGAAATGAGTTAGACCTCAACATTTTAAAGTTCTGTGTTTCAAAGGACGCCATCAAGAAAGTGAAAAGATACTCCACAAAGCCCTGGCTGGTGTAGTTCAGTGGATTGAGTGCCAGCCTGCAAACCAAAGGGTCACCGGTTCAATTCCCAGTCAGGGCGCATAGTCTGGGGTGCAGGCCAGGTCCCCACTAGGGGGTACGTGAGAGGCAACCACACATTGATGTTTCTCTCCCTTTCTCCTTCCCTCCCTTCCCTTCTCTTTAAAAATAAATAAATAAAATCTTGTTTTAAAAAAGATAATCCACAGAATAGGAGAAAATATTTAAAACTTGTATATCAAGAACTCTTACTCCTCAACAATAAAAAACAAGTAACCTGGCCCAGGCCTCAGCCCCATGGGACCTGAACCCTTGGCTGCCCATCCTTTGTCAGGCTGAGATTGCCATCTGTTCACCACGTCGCCAGGCTTCAGTGCCCCAAGAGACGCAGCCGCCTCAAGTTCTACTCACATTCCCCCACTACACCCGATTACATCAGCAACCCAGCTTCCTCATAATGATCAGGCCACTTAAAGGACAGACAACTGTACTCTGAAGAAGAAAAAAGAAAATAAATAAGGTAACTCCTTCCTTTGACTTCCATTCCGCTAGCATAAGAAACAGGAAGTGATAGATAGCATTCGTAGAGGCAGGTTCTGTGGAACCTTTAGTAAAGGGTTTTCTAGTAGAAATATTTCCCCAGACTCTGGGGACAGGCCCCAGGTCCAGGGCTGAACAAATGTCACCGGAGCTACTGGGCGTGATTTGAGAGAAACCAACCCTGGGTTCCTGAAATTCCAGCCGTGGGGGCATAGCATATCAATTATTGGCTCAGTGCACGGACCACAGTGTGAAGGACCGGTCTGTATTAATTTTGTTCTAGTTTGACATCTTGGGGCCGAGTTCTTAGAGACAGTACATGGCTTGTCTTCATGCACACCTTCGATGTGCGTTGCAAACCAACCAGTGCAGAACCTGTCCTCTGGGTACCTCCTGTCTGGCTTTCATACCCCAGGAAACAATAGTTCTCTGCCCTAATTACCCCAGGGCGAGGCTTCAGACAACTAGGGGCAGCCCCTGTACCCCAGAGCCAATCCCAAACCTGCTCAGCCCATTCCCCCTGCCTCACCCATTCCTCCTCTTGAAATTCCCAGCAAAGCCTTTTGCCCGTGCCTTCCCCTTGCCCTTCGCGCCTCCTGACCGACCACGGTACTTCCCCACAAGAGAAACCAATGACAATAACCCAATTTTGAAACGGGCAGTGGATCTAAATAGACATTTCACCAAAGAAAATACACAAGTGGTCAATAAGCACGTAAAAATGTGCTCCACGTCATTAATCATGAGGATCATAAAAATCCAAACCACAATGAGATACCACTTCATACCCACCAGGAGGGCTAGACTACAAATTCAGACAATAACAAGTTTTGTGGAGAGTGTGGAACCTTCACACGTTGCTGACGAGAATGGAACATGGTGAGGCCACTTTGGAAACCAGTTTTGACAGCACCTCCAATTGTTAACCCTGCAGAGGTCACGGTCAAAGCCATCACAGCACAGGCCTTGTGTATCCGAGAGACACACCATTCCCCATGTGGGCTGAAAGGCAACACGAAATACAATGAAATAAAAACACTGCAAATGCGCAGGTACCACATTTATATGATAAAATACATGCTTTTTTATTTCTTTTCAGTTACAACCTAGAAATTAAACAAAGGAATATAAAAACATAAAAAATAAAAATGTTTCTTTTCAAATAACAGAAACATGGATATTGTTTAAAAAAATACAGCCAAAAAAAAGTCTTTAACATGAAACACGCAGCTACCCTGTGACCCAACAATCCCCCTCGTGGGCATGTGTGACGCCCAGGAGCACACGTTCACACAAAGCTTGCATTATCTGTGGCAGCATTATCTGTGGCAGCGTTATCTGTGGCAGCATTATTCATCGTAGCCGAAAAGTGGAAACAGCCCAAATGCGCACGATGACAAGGAAACCAAAGGTGGTCTGTCACACAATGGAATGCTGCTGGGTCCTAACAGCGAATGGGAAAATGCCTGCTGTGACCCAGTGGAACCTCGACACCAGTACGCTGAGTGAAAGAAGTCAGACACGAAGGACACGTGTTGTATAATTTTGTTTGCGTGAAATATCCGGAATAGGCAAATCTGTAGAGACAGAAAGTAGATTTGTGGTTACCAGTGGCTGGGGGCAAGGGTGGAGGGGAGGGGAGGGGAGGAGAGGGGAGAGGGTCATCGCTAATGAGTCGGGGAGGTTTTACAGGGAGTCGTGATACAAATGCTCCAAAACCGATTGTCCAACTCTGTGGATATACAGAAATCACTGACTGGTACACTTGAAAAGGGATAATTTTATATGGGAATTATACCTCAGAAAGCTGTAATAAAGGAAAGGGAAGGGAGAGAGGAGGTAGAGGAGGAGAGAAGAGGGAAAAAAAGAAAAGGAAAGGGAAGAAAAAGAAGAAGGAAGAAAAGGGAAAAGAAAAGAAAAGAAAAAAAGAAAAACAAGGGGATAAAAAAGAAAAAAGGCCCTGGCTGGTGTGGCTCAGTCGATCGAGCACCAGCCTTCGGACGGAAAGTTTGCAGGTTCCATTCCCAGTCAGGGCACATGCCTGGGTTGCAGTCCAGGTCTCCAGTAGGGGGCGCACAAGAGACAACTGGTACATGAGGCAAGATATTTCTCTCACACATAGATTTTTCTGTCCCTTGCTTTCTCCCTCCCTTCCCCTCTCTCTAAAAATAATAAATAAAATCTTTTTTAAAAAAGAAAGAAAAGAAAAAAGGATACATTTGGGCCTATACCTTCTCTTTTACCATCCATCATCTGTCAATGCCTCTCCTGGGCCAAACCTACCGAGAAGCCAGAGGGCAAAGTAGCTTGGGAAAGACAGTGCCCCATGACACAGAGCCGGGCAAGAGAAAGATGGGGACACAGCTTTCCCAGCCCTCACTGGGTCTCCCACACGTGGAATTCAGGCTATAATATGTGTTGAATGAATACGTGGCCCCTGGGGGTGGGCCCTTTGTCCTTGCTCTGCAGGGCTGCACAGGGTACTTTTGAATGTAAATGACATGGTGATTCAGGGTCCTGTGACCAGTGAGTGGGCCGGCACTCTGTCACTCTGTCAGCGCTCCCTGTCACTTCTCACACTCTTTACGTTTGAAGGGGGCTGGAAAGAGGGTGGCTCCTCTTGCTACTTAAAAGGGGCACACACCACTTCCTCCCCAGACAGGGGAGCACAAGCCCCGGCACAGCCTTCCTGTGCGGTTTCGGCGCCCGCGACTGTCATGGACTTGGGTGAGTAAAACGACAGTGCAGAGTGGCTCTGACACCTGGACTGAATTTGTGGAATGGGGGCAGAGGATGCGGGGGGAAGGCATGGAAAAGCTGACCGGAGAGGTCCCGTTCTGCTTTGATGGAAGTCAGAATGCCACCCTGTTCTCCCAGGCACAGAGGGTGCACCTTTCAGACCTGGGAAAGGGGGTACCCATTGGTACCAGGACAGACAAAGGGACTGAGATCATGTTTTCCAGAACAGTGGGACTGAAGAAGGTGGCAAGGCTGGGCTTGCCAGTGACCTGGGCAGCACCTGTCCTCACCTCAGCTTGGGGTGACAAGTGGCACTCTCTAGACCTGTTCCTCAGGGAGAAATTCTCGGAGGGCTCTGGACCCTCCACTTCCCCTGATTCCCACCTTTCTCCCCTGCTGAATAGGGATTAGAAGCTCTTGGTTTAGGAGGAGGAGCAAATTCAAGGTGATTGCAGTGTGCAAATGATACTATGCATGCAAATGCCAGCTGTGTTGTTGTCTCCGCTGCACAGCCCACCAGCCTTGCTGGTGCCTGAGGCAGGTGAAAGCCTGGGGAGCAACATCAGCTGGAACACGGAGGCATTCAGCTCGGAGATGTCGCAGCCCTGGCCTCGGGCACAGCTCCCCCCACGTACTCACTTTTGCTACCCAGGCAGATAACTCTCGCTTTTAAAAAGCCCGTCCTCTCATCTAACCTTGGAGAGCATACAGGGAAGCCCTGAGGGGTTCAGAGGGGTTCATCCAGCTCCAGATGCCCCGTTGATAAATCTCAGCCATGGAGTCAGACCCCATGGAGGTTACAAAGGCCAGGTTCCTGGATGGCTGGTTCTCACCAACGAGCGAGCACCACAGTGGCCTCAAAGCCACAAGGGGTTGGCTTTAAAAAGTGAAGGTTCCCTGGTGCACTCTCTGCTGTCCTCACAAACCTCCCCGCCACACCACAGCCTTTTGTCTTTGTCTCTGCCTCTCCCCCCCCCCCCCCCCCCCCCCCCCCCCCCCCCCCCCCCCCCCCCCCCCCCCCCCCCCGCTCCCTGCCCCAGAAACCTGGGTAGACCCAGCAAAGAGCCGTGGCTGCCCCATGCACTGACTGAGCTCCTGGCAGGCAGGGTATGACTCTTGCATCTCTGAATTCCAGGTATTTGGGGGGTGAGAGCAGAACATGTTTGTGGAGCAGACAAATGATGTCAAGAACTCTGAGTCGGTTTTAGTGTTTTAAAACCTCTTCCAGCTTCCTCCCCTGCCAGCAGCCTACCCTCTGACCCCACTCCCTAGCCATCTCTGCCCACAGCCACAGGACGCAGGTGTCGTCTGCTGCAGACCCTGCTCCTGACTTTCTGTTTGACCTCCGTGAAGGAAGCCCAGCCGTGTCCCAGTGGTGGGCTGGCAAACGCTGGAAAACAGGCTCCCCGGGGCACAATGGCCCTGGTTTGTGGTGCTTGCCAATTTCCATAGTGTAAAGTCTCCCACCATGGCTGATTTCACGCTTCCAGCCGATGTCAAGCCGTGAAATGACTGAATTCAAGTTGGAGAGAGATTACAGCACTGGCTAACAAGCCTGTGAAAGCCAGCTCCAGCACACCACTGAGGATCCTCCTCCAGACCAAGTTTTGGGGGTGCTAGACCCACAGACTTTGATACGGGGGGGCATCTCTGGTTCAAGAGAATGGGGTGTTCTTGCAGCTTTGCTCAATGTGAGAGAGCCCCAACGGCCAAGCGGCAATACTGCTGGTGGAGGCGAAAGCCACCGAGAAGCTTTTGCTCAAAACAGCCTCTGGACCGTTGGTGGGGCAGGTTCTTCATCTGCCCAGAGGGGAGTAAGGGGTGGGTGAGAAGGCTGAGTTTCTGTTACACAAAATGAAAATGCCAAACCCTGGCTGAGCTGGCCTTTCTCATCATTTGAATGAGCAACCCAGAGGTGCCTTCCTTACCTTCAAGAAATGTGGCCCAGCCCTGGCCAGGTGGCTCAGTTGGTTGGAGCGTCATCCTGTGCACCGAAAGATCACAGGTTCAATCCCTGGTCGAGGCACATATGGAAACAACCAATGGATGTTTCTCTCTCACATGGATGCCTCTCTCTGTCTCTGTCCCTCTTTCTCTAAAATCAATGAAAATATCCTCCAAATGAGGATTGGGAAAAAAGAAAAGAAGTATGGCCTAAGACCTCAGTTAGAATTCTCCTAAGCAGAGGAAAAAAATAAATAAACCCGCCAGAGATTCCTCTCCCACAGCTTGGCCAGCGATGGCAGCAGAAGGGGATTCAGAAAGAATTCAGGGCCAATCCCTCTGGGCTTTCCGGGAGCTTGGCCAGGGCGGAGGGGAACGCTGCAGCCTCGGGGAGCTGTTGGAAAATCTCTCCTCTTTGCTTGGTACTTTCTTTCCATCAACTGTCATCGACTGGGGAATTCAGCCATGGCCCACCACGGTGAGGCGTATGTCACCAGGCCAACGCAGTGTGAGATGCAGTGGCGATAGGGTCATGGGCAAAATGTTTCTAAAGCTCAGAGAAAGGAACAGTGAACATGAGGCAGGGGAGCATTTACGTGGGGTTTGGAAGGGTGTGTACGAGTTAGCCAACCACTGAAGGAGCAACAGGTCCCAGATGGGACAGTGATATCAGACTCATTTGCCCTCAGAGGCCAACAAGGTCAATGTGGGAATGGACATATGATGGAGTAAGGAGAGGGGAGCAGTGTGAACCAGAGGGTGCAAGCCCCACTTAAAGGCCGCCAAACCTAATTTTTGTAAACTCTGTGCAGGCACAGAGAGGATCCTGGGGGCTCAGCCTACAGGCTCTCAGATGGCTAGCGCCGGCCATGCCAAAGAGGGAGGGGACAGGAGGCAGGACGGATAGGCAGGGCTGACCCCTCAGACTTTGTATGGCACTGCTAAGGCATTTGGGCTTTATCCCGAAAGTGATGGGGAGCCAGTGAAGTTTTGTGGTGTTTGTTTGTTTGTTTGTTTGTTTTTCAATTAGTTGAGTTAAGGGATGAGATTTGTATTTCAGAAGGAGTTCCGTCGCAGCAAGGGGGCAGCAAAGCCTTGTGTCAGGGCAGATGGGGCTAGCTCTGAGGTGCTGGGGCAGAGAAGCAGCAGAACCAGTGACCACTGCGACATGGGGCCGTGAGGACTTCCTCTGTGCTCCACGGAGGTCCTCATACAGAGCAGGCTCGTGGGAATGTAGGGTCACGCGTTGGTGAAAGTTCCATTCAAATCTCACGTCCATCTCTCAGCAGCTGTGTGACCCTAAGCAAGTGGCTTATCCTCTCTGAGCCTCTACTTTCTGAAATATAGAATGAGGATAAGAAGGGATAACCCACAGGATGTTATGAAAGAGAGATGCAAACAGACTGAGCAGCAGCACGGAGGGGCGGTTCGGACTGCCATTTCTGGAATCAGACAGGTTCAAAGCCCATCTCCATGCTGGCCAGTTGCGACTCCGGGAAAGTTACTAGTCCCTCTGTGCTTCGGTGTCCTCATCGCTAAATGGGAATAGCAGCAGTACCCTCCTCATGGGGCTTTTGTGCAGAGGAAATGATTCTACGTGGAAACAGTTTGGTATAGTGAGGGTCCAATAAATATGAATTATCACAGTGACTGAGAGAGGCCACCAGCCCTCCGCCCCGCCCCATTGTCTGTGAGAGAGGCCCCAGGCCTCCCACCTCCTCTCCAGATTCCTACCACTTCCCTGCTTCCTCCTCTCCCCACCCCCGACTCCACTGACCAAAAAAGAGAAAAGTTATATTGGCAGCTAAGGAATTACAAAGAAGAAAAAGTTTGGGGTGGCTTTTGAGGCCAGCTGATGGGCAGCTGTGACTCCCCGGGGTGGCCCGAAGGGCCTGGGAAATGTCAGGGGGAGAAGGTCAGGGCTTAGGGCAGCAGCTAACCAGTGACGCCCTCCCGGATAAAAAGGAAGTCTCTCTCGCTGAGGCCTCAGGCTGGAGTTCTAGGGAATTTTCTTTTCATTATGCTTATTACTATAAACGCAAGAACCGAGAAAATACCCAACACATAAGTAGACCATGCCTCAGCTCCTGAGATTCCCTGCTTCGTCTGCCCCACCCGAGGTGCTGCCCAGAGACAGTTGCTTTATGACTCGGTAATGAGCAGAAACGGTGTGACTCACGGCCACCAACCGGGCCCCTGGGCCACACATACCCAAGTTCCCCGAAGTTCCCATTTGCTTGCCTTTCTTTGAAAATGGCCTGTTCAGGTCCTGCAAGATCCTTTGTCACCTCCAGCACACCTGGAATAAGAAGTCGCCTACACGCCCGCCCATCCATACACACACACACACACACGCACACACACACACACACACCCAACTCCTACACCCTACCCTAGATAGTGGCAAAACAGAATGGGGCAGCGCCCCAGAGCAGGGGTTAACGGAGTAAAATAGAAACAGTCCTGGCTACTATTTCACCCGTCGTAACTTATCATAACTTTGAGGTTTCTCGGTTCTCACCGACAGTCAGAACAGGCTTTCTCTAGAGCAACCGACAGACTGGTGCGTGTAAAGAAACCTCGAGTGCTTCGCAGTGAGATGAGTCAGTGGAGAACGGGCTGTGCCCTCACTGGACCCCAAGAGAGGGTTGTTCGGGCAGAGATGGGGATGCATGCTCGGCAGAGCGAGGAAGGGGGTGGCGAGAGAGGGGTTCGGCGCTGTGCGGCGCCCCGTTTCTTCCCAGGGCGGCAAGTACTCAGGTGCAAGCTGGGGACAATGGGACAGTGGGCGCCTGTCCCCAGAAATAAAACACACAGGAAGGTTAGGAAGACAGTAGAGGGCTTGGCCACCTTGCTAATTAAGCATCAGGGGCTCCTCCCTAGGGTTGGGTACAAAGGTCCTAAGGATTTAGGAGGGCTGCATCCAAGTCATGCTTTAGGAAGACGTGTCTAGCAACAGCGTGCAGTATAATTTGCTTGAGGTGGGAGAAACACCCATCTATTTATGTGGCTTGATGCCCTTTCTCCATCGCCCAGGGACTCCTAAGCTCAGAATCCCCACTTTAAGCAATCTTTGGGGGGAAAGAATTTACAGCCACCTGGGTGTCATGCAGCAGGATTTCCAGCAGGTGGTGATGTGACCAAGTACACAGACTTTGGGAATGTGCTACTTCCTCTTGGGAAGCAGGAGCCTGCGTTTGCTGGGGTGGGGTAGAGGGCTGGGGGTGGGGGGCGGCTCCAGAAGGCATTTAATGCAGAGTCCCAGCCACTTCCCTGTCCCTACTGAGACTAGAGGTGCGACAGGGCTGGTGATCTTGGCTTGGCATTCATGGTTAGCATCACAGACTCCCCCGGGGGTCGAGGAATGGAGAGGGGCTACGAAGGCAAAGGCACAGCCCCTCCCTCGGGTGCTCTCAGGCTGTTGCTGACAGAAGACTTCAACACAAATTACCTCGTGACCTGTCCTCCTGCTTAGCCCCGGGGGGCGGCGGGGGGAGGGGGGGTGAGTTCCAGGTCCAGCCCTCAGCTCAGCCACAGAGCACAGCTGGGTGGCCAGAGCCGGTCCAACACCTGCGCCACGTCAGGCCCCATGCTAACCTGGGGTCCCCACCTGCTCCTTTCTGGGACCTCGTAGCGGAGGAGGAAGAGGAGGTGAGGGCAGCAAGGCCAGCCGGGCAGGGGCCTCGAGGCACAGTCTGGTTCCTAGGTTCTGTCTCAGCAAAGGCAGAGCCTGGGGCTTATGATGAAAGGTCCACCAGCATCTCCTTCTCAGCGACTGTCTTTCAGAACAAAGAGCTGTGCCTGCCAAGCAATAACTTTCTTGCCTTGTCTCCTGCAGGGAAGCCAATGAAAAGCGTGCTGGTGGTGGCTCTCCTTGTCATTTTCCAGGTAAGGTCTGTTCCCTCCTCCACACCCCTGTCCCCAAACCCACCTCTCCCAAGTCCGAGGTTCTGGTGAAGCAGCTGGGTGCTTGCTGGAAGGAAACGAACCCAGACACTAACCCCCTTGCCATTCGTGAAGCTGATGGTCGCCCCGCTCCATCTGCGGAGTGACCCTGGAGAACATTTACTCCATTTAAATCACAACATGAGGGAAATAAGTCACCACCCTTCCCCACCCACTTCCCATATCCCCATGCGAGGGACAGAGAGGTGAGCCCCCACTGAACTCTTAGAGAGAGGGGAGCTGTAAAAAGCAAAGGCTGTCGGGTTGCCGAGCCTTGCAGATATGTGCGCACGCCTGTGGTTGTAAAACTTCACATATTTTGGTAAACTGAGTGAAGAACCTTTGGTGTGGTGGCCTGCTTACTATCTTAGCACCCCAAGGCTGCCTCCCTCCTTGACCTCCAGCCAAAAGCTCCCCTAGAAGCCCAGTTCCCTTTGTGAAATAGAGATCCCTCTGAACCCCACTGCAAGGGAGTTTGGGGCCCGGGACCATAGGGATGGGAGGGCGTGAAGGGGCACACACACATACTTAGAGGGGCCTGAGCTCTGCAGGAGGAAAGGCCTCCAGTTTCCAAGGCTTTGCTTCTCAATCCCAGAAGTGGAGACAGTAAATCTGTACCCCACCCCACCCCACCCCCCGCCAATCAAAGCGCCAGAGGTAGAAGGAACTGTACCTCGAGCAGAGCAGTCAGCTCTCCCTGATTTGTTGGGGGGTGAGAGCTGTCTTGGAGGGGGAGGGGGCAGTTGGGACCAGAGCTGGGGAGGCGGTGCTTCAGATTTGGCTCTTCCCCAGGTCTGCAGGCCAGAGGGGCAGCTTTCCAGGAGCTGTGGCCAGAGGCGGGCCCCACGCTGGGCACTGTTCCCAAAACCCCATCCCAGAGGCCCCCTGGAGCTTGGGCTGCAGCCCACGGCCTGGCGCCCTTCTCCACCACCGCTCCCTCCCCCGCTCTCCTCCCCGTTTCCAGGATTCCCGAGGGGCTGTACTACTACCAGAGGAGGCTGGAAGGTGGGGGAGGGGTTGAGGGAAAGCCGGGGTTCATTCTTCTCTTGGGTGGGTGGCAGTGGCTCAGACGGGGCAGGATGTGGTGGGGCTGTGGGCTGCAGAGGCATCGAGCCCGGTGGCTCATGGAGAGGGAGGCTGGTAAGGAGGAAAAGAGAAGGTAGCGGTGGTAGTGAGCCCACTTCACAGGGGCTGGGCACATGGTCCTCCAGGAAGGCGCAGAACCCCCTTAAGTCTGGCGCCCTGAAGCCCTGGGCTTTACCATGGACTTGCAGGCTGCAGTCACACCCAGATGAGGGAAAAGGACTTTTCTGAGATAACAACACCCAGAGAAAAAGCCCCTGGCCATTGTGTTTTCCTCACCCCGTCGTCCCCCACGCAGGAGCACAGTGGATCCAGAGTTGAAAGTGAGAAAGACTAAACGGCACAGGAAGTCAGGAGACGGGGCTGGAACCCGGAGCAAGCCGCGTGGCTTCTCCAAGTGCCTGCCTCCCTTTCCTCGTCTTTAAAACCCCTCCAGCTCCCCAACTGTATGAGAATCCTCCATGGGGAGCTGCCCAGACCCCAGTGCCCAGGGGAGGGACCACCAGCCCCCAGCCCAGCCTGGGCTCCGCCGTCACTGTGCCACTGTGCACAGAGGCGTGTACAGACTTGGGTGCCCTCCCTCATTGATAAAATCACAGCAGACCAATGAAACCCGCACCCTACTCTGCAGACAGGCTTTTAAAAAAAAGCACTGAGCAGCTGAGCCCTGCCGATTGGAATCTGCGGAAGAGTCTAGGAGGAAGAGAGAGGAGAGAGGTGGGAGGAGGCGGGAGGAGACAAAGCTGGGCTTTCCTCCAAGGGCTCCAAGAGGACTCGGTCCAGCGGAGGAGGTGGCGGCCCTGCGGGCCCGAAAGTCATGCGTGGAGTTCGGCGCCCTGGGCACGTGCTGCCTGCACCTCAGGCCTCGGGAGTCCATAAAAGTCTGCAAGTTGCTCACCACCCGTGAGCACGGCAGCTTGCCCCACACCAGGGCTACACAGTCTCGTAACAGCTTCTGCCTTCCTCTCCTCTCACTCCGGGCCCTCCTCCACCTTAACCCCAAGGTGGATCTTCCCGCAAAAGCTGAGGTATTTTGTAGACTCCCTCCCAGAAAACTCTCTCTGCCAGGTTCTGAAGGAGGCTCAGGAAAAAAGTCACAGCTCCCCCAAAATAAAACCTCCGTGCAGACAAATCGGTGCCTGAACCTGGGTCAGGTGCCTCCCAGCAACCCTGGGAAGGAAATAGCAATCATCTCCGTCTCACAGAGAAAACCGAGGCTCAGAGAGACGGAGTGTCTCACCGTCTCAAGGCTCCTTGGACCCCAAAGCCCAGACCATTCCCGGTCCACTGTCAGCACACGCAAGGTCAAGTCTCTCAGAGGTGGCAAAATCAGGAGCTGGCTACTTCGTAGAAAGGCAGGACCGCAGGCCCCTGCCCCAGCCTAGCCAATTAGGATATGCACTTTAACATGAGCCCCAGGTCACTCATATATGTTAACTCAAAATATGAGCAACACTGATTTCAAACCAAAGAACCTCCTGGAAATTTTAGAAGAGCGGACTCCTGGGTCCCGCTCCCTGAGATCCTGGCGCCGGGGGTCTCAGGTGGGGCCCGAGAACGTGCAGGTGGGAGACGGTGAGGGTGATGCTCGGGACAGGCTGACCACACTTGGAAACCCTGCTCCGGGCAGCCCCGAGGCAGCGTGAGTCCAACCCACTTAAGCCCAGCTGGATCACGTTCCCCTGCTTCCCTCCCTGCAGGTGTGCCTGTGCCAAGATGAGGTCACGGACGACTACCTGGGAGAAAACACCACGGTGGACTACACGCTGTACGAGTCCGTGTGCTTCAAGAAGGACGTGCGGAACTTCAAGGCCTGGTTCCTCCCGATCATGTACTCCGCCATCTGCTTCGTGGGTCTACTGGGCAACGGGCTGGTGGTGCTGACCTACATCTACTTCAAGAGACTCAAGACCATGACCGACACCTACCTGCTCAACCTGGCCGTGGCAGACATCCTCTTCCTTGTGACCCTTCCCTTCTGGGCATACAGCGCAGCCAAGTCCTGGGTCTTTGGCATCCACGTTTGCAAGCTCATCTTCGGCATCTACAAGATCAGCTTCTTCAGCGGCATGCTCCTGCTCCTTTGCATCAGCATCGACCGCTACGTGGCCATCGTCCAGGCCATCTCGGCCCACCGCCACCGGGCCCGGGTCCTTTTCATCAGCAAGCTCTCCTGCGTGGGCATCTGGATGCTGGCCACGGTGCTGGCCACCCCGGAGCTGCTGTACAGCGGCATCCAGAGGAGCAGCAGCGAGCAAGCCTTGAGGTGCTCCCTCATCACTGAGCACGTGGAAGCCTTAATCACCGTCCAGGTGGCGCAGATGGTGGTGGGCTTTCTGATCCCCCTGATGGCCATGAGCTTCTGCTACCTTGTCATCATCCGCACCCTCCTGCAGGCACGCAACTTCGAACGCAACAAGGCCATCAAGGTGATCATCGCTGTGGTGGTGGTCTTCATAGCTTTCCAGCTTCCCTACAACGGGGTGGTCCTGGCCCAGACCGTGGCCAACTTCAACATCACCACTGCCAGCAGCTGTGAACTCAGCAAGCAGCTCAACATCGCCTACGATGTCACCTACAGCCTGGCCTGCGTCCGCTGCTGTGTCAACCCTTTCTTGTATGCCTTCATCGGCGTCAAGTTTCGCAATGACCTCTTCAAGCTCTTCAAGGACTTGGGCTGCCTCAGCCAGCAGCAGATCCGGCAATGGTCTTCCTGCCGGCACATCCGGCGTTCCTCGATGAGTGTGGAGGCCGAGACCACCACCACCTTCTCCCCGTAGAGGCTCCTCTGCCTGGACTTGAAGGACCTCTCCCAGGGACAGGCCGACCACACTTCGAAACCCTGCTCCAGGCAGCCCCGAGGCAGCACAAGTACCACCCGCTTAAGCTCAGCTGGATCACATTCCCCTGCTTCCCTCCCCGGACCACGGGCAGGGGACAGGGAGCAGATGACATGACTCAGGACCCAAAAGCTGCTGAGGAAAAGGTGGTTCTTGCCCTTAAGGTTTATCTCATGGTGAAAACCCATGCCACAGAAGACAGATGCAGCCCCATCCTAACTACCTCAACCAAGTCTGCAGAGGCGTGGCTAATAAGCTACCAGATCCGGCAACGCTCCAATACCAAAGCTGTCATCCCTTAAACCAAAGACCGAAAGTGAAAGTCGAGGAAGTTCACACCTCCTGAACAGAAGGGTTAGGTGCTGCTGAGAGCCAGGGCAGTACGAGGGCCTGGGGAGCCCTCCGAATGAACCTGCAAGGGCTGCAGCGAGGTCTTCCAGAAAACAAGGCTGTATCTCCCCAAGACCAGAGGTGGTGGGAAGACTTCTCGGCAGGGAAAGGGAGATGCCCATGGGTCGACTAACTCTCTGAATTCCTCCCTTCCTCGCTCTTTTTCTACTATCATCCATGCCAGCAAAAAATGGCAGCCTTGAAGCCTCCCTAAAAGCACACTTCCCTCTCGCCTGCTGCATCTCCTCGGGGAGAGGTGTGGTGTTTCCTGCCGGCCAGGCTAGCTGCCTCCAGACGGCCAAAGCCGAGTTCCCAGCCAAGGCTCCAAGGGGGGGATGACGTGTGTCTCAGCTCTGCTAGGACAGAGGAGAGGGCAGAGAGCAAGGCTAGGGGCCAGGGTGTGGGTGACAATGCTGGCTGCCGGAGGCCAATATGCTGCTTCTTTGTTCTTTGTCACAGGGACAAAAGAATGTCATCCTGTTCTGTTTTCAATTCATTAAGAGAGTGCATTTTACTCATACACAAATAAAAGTTTTTCCCTTGAGGAAACAAGAGCTTTAAAAGAAAGGGGAAAAAATTTTTTTGGTAAATGACAAATGAGTGTGTTCTTGTTTTACAAACCCCCACGCCCCACCTGACCACCCCTACTTTCCTCTTCCCCTCCCAGTCTTCATTTCTCAGAGATTCTCTGAGCCAGAAGGCCCCTGAGCTCTGCTCTGAGCCTGGCCAACCACACAGGCCCCAGAGGCCGAAAGGTAGGAGAAGAGGAAGTACCTGCGATGTGTCCATCTTGCAAAGAGCCTTCCAGAGCTCATAGGACAGGTCCAAAGCTCTTGTGCTCAGCAGTGATCCAGCGACGCTGGTCTGAGCAGAGCTCTGTGAAGAACCACGCTGTCCCTGTAACCTGTACGTGTGGGAACCCTCTCTGGTCTGCTCACCTGTCCCAGATCAGTCGGGAAGTACAGCCCTCAGCGCGCTGAACTAAGGGGCTTATGATGGGGCCCTTATGAGAGGCTGCGGGATGCCTTGCTGAATGCTTGAGAGCCAGGCCACCCACAGCTCCCCCTACTGGTCACAGTTGCAGCAATGACCTTCCACAGTGTGGACACTCGTCATGGAGGGGCAGGGATCGGGAACAGCCACTGTCCCACACAGGCCCAGGATCCATGTCCAGACTGGGTACCCTGATGTCTGCCCAGAACTCTGATTTCCTCAGGTGAGACAGACGGTTAGTCCAACCTGAGACGTATGAGGAGGGTCTGAAGGGGCCGTACTGTGTTGCCCAGGGGGCTGAGATACTCTTGCAAAAGGTGATTCCATCAATTTTCCAAAGCGAAAAGCTGCAACTGTGTGCATGTGAGCAAGCGAGCACGGGGCGAGGGGTGACCCCGGCGTGCCTGCGGGGCCCCGACGGGGACGTGCCCGGTGTGTGTGGGTGTGAGCCCTCTGGTGTGCACATCCTAACGAGGGGGCAGGTGGGGAAAGACCGTCGGGTCCTGAAGGGGAGGAGGGTCACAGAGCGGTCATGAACAGGCCAACCGCATAAACGTACTGCCTCGGCTCCAAATACCTTTCTCCTAAAACGACCAGACGTCTCCAAGTATTCACAAAGACAACGAAGCCCCCAGCAGTGCTACCTCCCCACGCTGCTGTATGTCAGGCGTTCTGACCTTGGCCTGTGGCTGGCCTGGCCCTCCTCCCTTGCCAGCACTCTCCCATGCCTGCCCTGAGCTCTGGGGGACCCCCTGGGAAGAGGGAACGGATTCACTGGAGAGCACCCTCCCCGACAGGGCGTCACTCTCTCTCCTCCCTCTCTCTCCTCCCCACCCTCCTTTGTACACTGCCCCATCGTCCCAAGTTCATGGCTCCCCACAGCCCCTCCACGTTTCCTGCAGCTTTCCCCTTCTTCCCATTGCCAGCCCCTTGTCCCCTCGCCATCCCTGGCTACAACCCCAGGACACAAATCTGTCATTTCAGCCAGAAGCACCGCACTTCACATGGCATGGCCTTCCGCAGCTGCAAGGGACCTCAAAGATCTGCTGGTCTAACACCCAAGCATTCTCTGGATTGGGAAACTGAGGCCCGGAGGGAGGAACTGACTTGCTGAAAGAGACACTGCAATGTAGGGGTGTTGGGTAAAGTTGCTTCGGAGACCCGAGGATCTGACAGGACTACAGGAGGTCGGGGGGAGGGGGCGGACAGAGGCCCTGGAGCCCGGCCGACTTCCAATCTCCTCTCTCCCGCTTCCCAGCTGTGTGACCTTCAGCTGTTGCTCAACTGCTCTGAGTCTCAGATTTCTTAACTGCACGGTGGAGAGGACTTGGCGAGCATTTCGCCCAGCGCCTGGAACGTGGAGCATGGTGGTAAGGGGCTCGGGCTCTGCGGCCAGGCAGCCTGGTTTGAACCACCACTGCGCCACTTGGGCCGGCTACTTAGTCTCTCTGTGCCTCTGCTTCATCCTCTGGGTGATGGGGACACCAGCAGTCCCTACCTCCCAGGGTTGTGGGAAGGGGTAAAAGAACCCATGTCTGTAAAATGCTTAGGAATGTTTATAAAAGTGGCATTGACAATCACTGAGATGTTTAATAAATGGTAGCTTGAAACAAGAAAGCTGCAAACCACAAGGAAACCACATTCGATTCCTCAGCCCCATGTCCATCCCCGGACACTCTGTGTGTCCAGCTGGAGGGCACCCTTGAGATCAGTCGGTCTGTCCTTCCCACCAACGGACCGGGGAGTGTAGGTGAGGCTCAGAGAGGGAATAACTTACCTGGGGTCTCCCAGGGCCTCTCGGCAACACTGGAGCTCAAATCCAGGATCCAAGCTCCTTCCAGACATCTTCCCCGACCTCCTACGAACCCGCCCTGGCACACACAGCCGGCTCTGCTATGGCGGGCACCATCCCTCTTCTGCTGTGGCGAGGCCCCTATGGGAACCGTTCCCGCCCCCTGCTCTATAGTTCTCGCCCATGCCACTGGCCTGGGAGAATGAAGTGCCGTAGAAACGTGGCAGCGGGTCCACAACGGACCGTTTAAAGAAAGGATCCTCTCTGGGAAGTAGGCTCTCGGCTGCGTTTCTGTGTTGAGGGTGAACAGTCGGAGGGAGAAGAAGCAGGCCTGTAAGAGTGATGGGGTGGGAGTCAAGGCCAAAGCCATGAGGAAGGAAAGGGAGCAGAAGGCAGGGGAAGGTGAGGCCAGACTGCCTTGTAGGGGCTGCATGGCTGGGGTGGGACTCAGAGAGCATCCTGGGGTGGGGGGGCAGAAAGATGCCCCCACCTGCACACACATAAGCTTCCAGGGCCTCCCAGGCCCGGGCGAGGAGGAAGGGGCTGTGTGAGTCTCGGAGGCAGGTGGGCCTTCTTCGAGGCGAAGGGGTTAGTAATGACCCAGCTTTCCTGGTCTGAGCTCCTAGAAAAACCCCAGAGCAAGAAAGAGAGAGAGGCTTCTCCTTCAACTCAAAACATCCACCCGGTGCACCCCCCCAGCCCCCCTCCATGGGAGCAGATGTCCAAAGGGTGCGGCAGGCAGTGGCGGCCTCATTAACAATCACCCCAGTTCCCTACCCCTGCGTTCTCGTCTCAGGCCCAGAAAGAGACCCAGACCAGGGATCAGCTGCAGAAAAGGCTCCGCAGCCCCCTTGCTCACCAGCCGAAGCAGTCCTAGACTAAAGCAACACAACCGGGCTCCCCCGAAACCAGAAAAAGGGGGACATGAACTTTCCCATAGGCTCCGCTGGGTGCGTGCACGCGGCGGAGTTAAGACTTCACGGCCGCGGTGGGTTCCTTCCCTCCCACTTTTACTTTGAAGACAAACGCAACCTTATTTTTGTCTATTGTTCGCTAACCCCAGGGACTTCACTCGCTGGGCTGTTCTCTTGCCACAGTGACCACTACAAAGTCTGGCCTCCCCAAGGGCTCCTCTCTGTGTAAGTAAACACGTCCCCACACGAGCAGGGCGCCGGGCGAGGTCGGGCTTTGCCGGCTCCGACCGGCTCCGTTCCTGGGTGGCGCAATACGCCCCGAGGTCAGGCCTCGGTGCCCTAGGACGCGAGGGCCGATGAGGAAACACGACTTGCGTCTTCTCATGCCTGGGCCAGAGCTTGCTTAGGCCGGAACAGTTTATATTCGATCCGAGTAAATAGCTGACGTTGTTGAAGTTCAACAGATGCTGCGGATGAAATGCCCCCAAACCTTTTTCCAATGTTTAACGAGAGGCCTGGAAACGCACGCCCATTCGTCTTGCATGGTTTACGCGAAGGGCCCTGGCGAGACTGCAGCGGGGGCAGGAGCACGTGCAAAGACTGAATGGAGCATTCTTCCCAGGCCGGGGTGGGGGCGGGGGTGTTCTGTGGCATGGCTAGAGGCCTGCGGTCAAACCAGGTGCCCGAAACTAGTCACCTACGCGGCACCGCCTCTGTCTCCCGCCCAGGAGCTCGGGCTTCTGCCCCCACAGCTGACCCCCTGGACAGTGCCATCCCGCCTGCACTAACGTCTCTTGCCACCACCTGCCTTGTCCTCATAGCCCCATTTTGGGGGCCCCAGCTGCCGAGAGGTGCTGCTGGCAACCCCTGAGTCCAGGGGAAGAAGGGCAGAGAGAACAGTGGGAAGCGCTGAGTCCGGGTGGGTCATGGAGACACCAGTCTCCCTTCCTCGTCCTCTTCAGGACAAGACCTGCCAGGCGAGACCCACCTGGAACCCTTCAATCCTTGGTCAGAGGCAGGACTTGGATGTTTGCCCAAGAACTAGACCTGCTGTGCCCCAGCCTCCTTCCAGGGACCCCACCCCCTCCCATGCTCCCTCACCCCCAAACCTGGGGAGCCCACAGACTGCCAAGAGCCTGTGAGTGTTGCTGCTGGGCGAGTTCCAGGGTCTGGGTGACAGCGGGGGGGCGGGGGGGTCACAGAAGGGGGTGTAGAGATCACAGGGCCCAGCGTGGAAGAGACCTTGAGGAAGTGGAGGGGGCCTAGCCTAGGAGCAGGGCTGGGCTCCCATTTACTCAGGGCCTGTGATGTGCCGGGAACAACAGATGCGGAAACTGAGGTTTATGTGACTTACCTGAGATGACATCGCTAGCCAGAATTGCTACAGCCTTATTAGGACTTTGTCATGTATTTCATACTGTACCAAGCATCATGTCTTATTTAATCCTCACAATAACCCTATCAGAGTCCCGTTTTACCAAGGAGGAAGCCGAGGCTCAGAGAGGTTAAGTAACTTTGCCAAAGTCACACAGCTACTGCATGATAAAGCTACCAAGTGACTTCAACTAGTTCTAGCTGGCCTCTAAAGCTCCTGCTCTTTAGTCGACTCCATGGGCCAACTAACTAGCTGTTTATTCATTACCAGCTAGGTAAATGGAGCCCTTACTTTGTGGCAGGCATTATGCCAGCATTCTCCAAGTGTGTCAGCCAGCATTTTTCAAAACCTCCTGGATGCAGAGCTCTCTCACCTGGGAGAAGGGAGCAAAGATACAGCCCCCACCTGTCAGCCAGGCAGCAGCCAGGTCTTTGCTGAGAGTGCCATCTCCCCTTCTCCCCTCCAGGCCCCGCCCCTCGCCCCCAGCCCCTCCACAGGCCAGCCCTACAGGGCTGTGTGCTCTGGGGGGCAGGTGTCCTGGCTCTACCCCAGACTCCCCGGGCCACACAGGTGGGTTACTTTCTCTCTCTGGGTCTCCATTGCCTCAGCTGTAAAATGAGGAAGCTGGACCAAGTGGTTTCTGTCTCCCCTCTCAGCTCTGATGCGCAGCAGGTACCTTGTCTGGGTGGGGTCAGCTGGGCAGGGCCCTGGGTTGGTGCCTGGAAGAGGTGCAGGATGAGTGGGTGAGGGGCTGAGGAAGCCACCCCACCCCCAGCTGCGGTTTCTGGTGGGGCCACCTTGGCAGCAGATGGAGGGAAGTGTTTGTCACCCTTCCAACAAAGGCAGTAAAACAAAAGCCTCCTAGGGCATGATGGGAGCAGGCAGCAAAGGCGCCAAAAATAAAGCCCACGGCACACCTCTCCTGCACTGGCAGGCAGCTGCCGAGGGGCCCAGCCTGGGGGCTGTGAGACAAGAGTTCAGATTTCATGGCCAAGAGCACGCACGGTCACACAACAGCACACACATGCACACATGCAACTAAGGTGCCCCCTCATGTGTATGACTGGCTTCTTGGGCCTGAGACCTGTGCAGTCACACAGGGTCCCGCACTCAGCAGGGCCCCCACTGGATTCAATGGTTGGTTGTCTCTGCCTTGAAATTCTTAATAATTTTTGAGCAGGAGGCCCAGCATTTTCCTTTTGCATTGGGCCTGGCAAGTTCTGCAGTTAGTCCTACTGGGATACGAGTACATTCGTAAGTACATACATTCGCAGCATGCTGAAGAAGCACACAAACAGCCCTGTGGCTCAGCGGATTGAGGGCTGGCCTACGAACAAAAGGGTGGCTGGTTCCATTCCCAGTCAGGGCGCTCGCCCATGCCTGGGGTTGTGGGCTGGGTTCCCAGCAGGGGGGCGCTCGAGAGGCAACCATACATTGATGTATCTCTCCCTCTCTTTCCCTCTCTCTCAAAAATAAATTAAATCTTAAAAATAAAGCTTTATAGACAACATACACAGAAGTATAAATACGTACGCCCGCCCTGGGGTAGACAGGGAGAATGACAGTGAGAAAGAAAGAGAAGGGCGGAGCGGAGTCTCCAGGTGAGCTGTGGTCTCCTAGGCATCAAGGCAGTCTTGGGCGCCAAAACGTGAGGATAATGGCCCTGTCCCACCCGCACCCCTGCCCGCGCAGCCCGCCCCCCCCCCGCCCGTGGGGTAGTCAGGAGAGCTCCACCTCTGCTTCTTATTAGCTACGTGGCCTTAGGCAGCCGCTTAACTCCCCGGCCTCAGCCGCCCGCCTGTCGGTGGGGCCAGCAAAGTGCTCACCACGGGGCTGAGAGGTGTGCCCCACGCTGGGTTCTTAGACAGCTCGTCTCCTCGTCAGCCTTGCAATCTGATCCTTGGCTCAGAAATTCCAAAGCCCTCATTAACAGCAGATGTTCAGACGTGTTTATTTCTCTTCGCCGCCCCTCCCTTCCCCACCAGAGAGCAAAAGAGTGGACGCAGGCCGTGGCGCACCGCCTGCCTCTTCGGGTCCCCTTCTGATCCCACCGCACTGGCCAAGTCCAGCAGGAGGACCCCGCGGCCTGGAAACCTTTCTTCCTCCTCGATGTTCCTCCCCCAACCCTAGTCTTCCCTCTTTAAAGCTCTTTCAGACTCCGCACTGCCCTGGGGGCCCAAGAGTCTGTCAGAGGCGCCCAGACACTAGGCAGCTCTAAGGGGTGTCTCCCGTGCACCCTGCCCTGTCCCCATTACAGTCACCCACGTGGAGAGGGGAGCGGCCACCTGAGTGGCCGCCGCCAAGAACCCTGAGTTCACTGGAACTCGGACGAGGGCGTAGACGGCTCACGTCCACACGCACTTCCTCGCTTTACGGAGAAGGAAAGCGAAGCATCAAAGGGTGAAATGACCCAAGAAAGCGTTGCTGGGGCCTGTGCTGTTTCTAATACGCAGCTCCTATGAGACCGATGCAGAGTGGCCCTTCCCGCCCGCCCCCTCTCTCCGGACACAGCTGGTTCCCATCCCCAGGTGGGCTGGCGGCCAGTCGGGGTGGGAGGCATGGCTGCCAGGTGCCCCTTGGCTGGGAGGAGGGAGTGAAGCAAGGAATCTGACACCCAGTTCCCATACTGACTTCTCTGTTTACCATCTGTGTAACCGTGACCAGTGCCCTCCCCTCCCCAGCCTTGGTTTCCCCATCTGACAATGGGCGTGGTATTGTTCCAGCGGCTTTAGCCGAGATGGTGGATGTGCGGGCCCTTCGCAGGAGTAAAGCATGTGAAAATAACAACTCTTTTTTTTAATTGGCTGGATTAAGGGTATCCAACTGAAACGGTAACATGGAACCAGGGCGTCGTGTCGGTGGTGACAAGACCACACCTTCGCGGAGAGTGAGGACAGATGCTCCCCACAGCAGGGACTGGCGTAACGCCCCCTCGTGTAGGCACCTGCCTCGAATGCTTAGGGGTGATTTCCCCCACAAGGGATGTAAGAACCAGCCCCCTGACAAGAGAACAGAAGTCACTTGCTTTGGTTGTGGAGCCAGGGGAGTGGCATTGCTACGCCCACCCGTGTCATGCGGGTCCCCCCCAACGGGTCCTCCCTGCACCTTTTCTGACCACAGCTCCTTCCCGGAAGGGAAGCTTTCGCCACCAAACTGAGCAGGTACAGACCAATTCCTGATTGGCTGGTCTCGCCCAGTGCCCCTCACAGAATAGGTCAACAAATATTTGCGGAATAAACGTACGAATGATAAATTTGGGGTCTTCCCACACTCTTGACTCATAAGGTTAAAATGTACCGAAACGCTCCTGCGTGGCAGAGACGTGCCCAGGCAGACGGGCCCTTCTGAGTCAAGGCTGAAGTAGGGTCCCTTGCGGACTCGCAGTCCTGGAAGAGCCCCAGACAGTAAACAGAGGACCTCGCCCTCCAGTGTCCACCCCCCTCCCCAGGGTCCAGGGGTCCAGGCTCCGATGTGGGCTCCTCTGCAAAGAGACGCCGTTTCCATGGGAACTGAAACCCCAGTTTGTTTCTCCCTCCGAGGTCATTTCCAGCTCAGGCTGTGCAGCGTCAGCATCCAACACCATAACCTTGGGGCATGCTGCTCCTCTGAGGCTGCTGTGACCCCGAGAGGTCACAGAGGTTGTGGGCACTAGGCCCCACCTCCCTCTGCACAGTCTGGGGGTCCCCAGCAGGGGAGTGGAGCCAGAGGGGACTCCTTGAACCTCCTCTCCGGAGGCAGGGCAGTGGGAGGAGGGGTGCGGTGGAGAGGAGTGGGGGACTGACAGGGGCTCATTTCCAGTAAGAAGTGGGAGGGAGGAGCGAGGTCCGCGTCTGGCAGCCTGGGCCCCACGATCTGCAGTGGCTGATTTCTGGCTGCAGGGGGAGGGGAGGCTGTGCTCTCAGCAGTTGGAACATCAGCCTCTATTGTCTGAGCCTCTGAGAAACAGGGAAGCAAAAGCTGAGCGGAGAAGGGCTTGGGAATGTGGGGGGAAGGGAGGGAGTGGGTGGACCAGCCCGTGGTGAACTGAAAAGGACGGGATGAGAAGAGGGTGGAGGGGCTGCCCTCACTGGAAGGTGCTGGGCTCTCTGTCCCCATCCCACTGAAGCTCAGAGTCTGGAAGGCAGAGTCTTCCCCAGGCCAGGCCCAGGGTCGACTGCAGCCTGCAAGAGACCTCATTGAGCCACAGGGCCCAGCTGGGCTGCTGGGATTGCTGGCCCAGGAGACTGCGGCCTGGGCCTCCTACCACCCTCACGGCGACAGGGAAAGTTCCCTCTTCAGCCCCTGAGGTCACAGGGGCAGGGGCAGAGTGTGAGGCTAGGCCTGGAGTTTGGATGCCTTTGAACTAGGTCCTTGACCTCACTCTCTCTCGGAACACCACGCACCCACACGCCCGCATGAGCAGCATGGGGCGCAACAATGACGCCCACTCTGCCCTCTTCCAAGGGTGCTGTGGGCAAAGTGAGGAAACTGGTGTGAAAGTGCTCGGCTGCTGGAGCCCTGGCTGTCGTTGTTGACACCTGTGCGGAGAGTTCCACGTGACCTCGGTTTAACCCCAGAAGATGGGGCGACTGCCTTTCCTCAGGCCCAGACCCCCACCCCCCATTACTCAATAGCATCCACCAGGGAGGCTTCAGGCCCTGGGCAGGCGGCCGAGGCCCTAGGAAAGGGAGAGGAACGCTGAAAGGGAGGCAGGATGTGGCCAGAGATTAGCTCTCCCCACACTGGCGGCCCTGGCCGCTGCGTTCTGGGGACCCCGAGGCCTGGCGGCTGCATTCCCAGCCCTCGCCCTCCTGCCCTCAGCCGTCGGCAGTGGGGGCCCACGGCCACTCAGATCACCTCCCCACGGCACTGTGTGGTTAGCAACAACAGACAAACCACTGACCTGATTTTCTGCACAAAGGAAAAGATAATTCGGCACTTCTGAGGGCGTGCTGCGGGTACACACACGCGAGCACACACACATGCGAACGTACAATGGAAACTTTCTCCGTTTCCTTGACAGGAACCCAAACCTGAGAGAGAGAAAGGGGGGAGGGTGAAGCTTCTGGGCAAGGAGCTTCCTGGGGTACACAGCTCAGTGTTTGCCTGAGGTGGGGGCCCGAGTTTCAAGTTCCCGAGCCATCCTGCAGAGGCCGGGCCTGGCCTGGCCTCCCTGCTGGGAGTCAGTGTCACTAACCTGGCCTCAGTCTCTGCGAACTGTCTGCTTTCCCGCCTGGCAGGGAGCTCAGGCAAGGTGGGCTCAAGATCCCTTAGCTCTGGCACTGTGTTGGACCCCTACAATGGGATTAATAAGACCCCCAACCCCACAGATCACCTAAGGGGCCTGAGTGGGAATGTTTGCCAAATAAATAAAGGTCCCCCATCCTTGGAATTCCTCCAAACCCGGGTTACTACAGGCCTCAAATCTATCTTGCAGCCTGGTTCTGCCAGTTGTAAGTAATGAGGTCTAAGTTCTCAGTTAAGTTTTCGGTGATGGGAAGCTGTTCTTTTTATTAATCACTGTCAAAGGGCAGCTGCCTTCCTTTGCCTGCCTGGGACAGCACCCAGAGGAGTGGCTGAGCAAGGCTTGGCTCAGCACGCAGGCAACCCGCCCACGTGCGGTCTTGAAGATGCTCGGGGTCAGAGCCAGAGGGGACACCAGAGGTCACAGGCCCGCTCCTTAGGGACATGTCTGAGGCCCGGAGAGTCCCTAGCTCTCCGGTCCCACTCATCTACCCTTGCTACTCAAGCGTGGTCCTAAACCAGCAGCACATCCTGCACCTGGGAGCATCTAAGAAATGCAGATGCGAGCGCTGGTTGGTGTGGCTCAGAGGGTTGAGTACCAGTCTATGAACCAAGGGGTCACTGGTTCGATTCCCAGTCAGGGCACATGCCTGGGTTGTGGGCCAGGTCCCCAGGTGGGGGAATGTGAGAGGCAACCGATTAATGTATCTCTCACACATCAAGTGTTCCTCTCCCTCTCTTTCTCCCTTCCCTTCTGTCTAAAAAATAAATAAAATCTTTTTTTAAAAAAGCAATGCAGATGCTCAGGCCCCAGACCTGCGGAATCAGAATCTGCATTTTGACTCCTCAGCCCAGATCCAGGCCCCCTAGGAGCCAGGTTCTACAGCTATCCCCAAGGCCACGCGCAGTCAAACCACCTCAGTCACCAGACAGCAGAGGCAGGTGAGTTTGACCTTCGTTACCTCAAAAGATCTCAGCTGCCTGTGTTGAAATGGGCAGGATGCAACAGCCCCCTCCTCCCCTCCTGGGCGCAGAGAGCTCCCTGGCCTGGCCTGCCTCCCACTCCACCTCCTCTCCACCTTCCAGACTCAGCCCTTCTTCAGGCAAGGGGCAGCGGTGGGCCGTGGGCCGTGGGCTGTGGGCACGGCCCCCTCTCTGACCTGCTCTCTCTGACCCACTCTCTAACACCTGATGGTCACAAAGGTGACCCTGTGCTCCAGTTCAACCTGCCCTTCCACCTCAGCTTGTGTCCCCGGGTTAGTTCCGGAGCCCCTCGGTTGGCTCCCCAGCCCCAGACCACTGCCAAAACCTGGGCCTCCACTCTCAGCAGCCAGTCAGCACTCCAGCCGAGCCCCCAACGGCTTCAGGGAGGGGAACCGTGTTGGTTAAGGAGGCAGTTTGGCTGAACCAAAAAGCCATGAAGAGCTATCAGCACCCCTAGGGTGTGGAGATCATTGATTCACTTATTGCTATTAACATCTTCGTGTGAATTAGTTACTGGTTCTTTTCCAGTTTGCAGGTAGAGTCTGGGATGGGACATCTGGACAGTCGTGCTTCTGAGAACTGGTCTCAGGAAGGGGAAAGCACTGGTCCAGCTCGTCCTCCCCTTCCGCCCTGCTGAGGCCAACAGCCCTGCCGTCTCAGCCGCTCACAGGGAGCAGCCTCCACTCCGGAGGCCTGTGCCTGGGGGTGAACTCGCCGGCCTCCTGTTTTCTCCTCTCCTGGCCTGGGATTCCAGAGGGGTTCCAGGCAGAGGGGAGCTGCTTCCACCAACCCATGGTTTCCCACTCAGAGCTCTGCTTGTAAGGCAGCCATCATGTGCTCCATAAAGGTAGGTAGGTGGGAAGGACGGAAACTGACCTTTGAGGGGCTCCTAATAGGTGCAGGTCGCTCACTATGTCACCATTAGCTCACTCCGTTCTTACCACCACACTGTGGGTTGGTACTGTTATTATTCCCACTTGACAGTCAAGGAAACTGAGGCTGGAAGAGGTTACTGATGTGCACAAGGTCACGAGCTGGTAAGTGGCAGAGCAAGGATTAGAACCAAGATCTGTCCGTGTGTCCCACTCCCTGCCAGGTCCACAGGGGAGAGGCCGGGAGGCCCCTTCTCTCTCTCCGAGACCAGTGGAGGAGGTGGGTGGTCCAAACACATCACTCATCATGGACTTTGGACAGAAACTGACAAAATGACCCTCCATCCTGCAGGTTCTTCCTCGCTCTCTCTCCTCCCAGGGAAGCAGGAAGGCAGGTAAAGGAGCCCCCAACCCGGGTGGGCAGTGGGTGAAAAGCACAGGATGGCCTCTCGATGCCGAGCTGCTGGCAGCACCCAATGTCCACCCCTCCTCCCACTCGTGCTGCCCCCAGTGTCTAGGAAGCCAGTATTTATTGAACACAGTGATGAGATAGCCGGGGTGGTCATCTCATTTTACCATGAGCGGCAGACCATGGTAAAGGGACATGTTACCCCATGCCACTCTGAGGAAACCGAGGCCCAGAGGGTTTACCAAGTCCCACAGTGGGGGCTGCTGAAGCTGAGAGGCAAGCCCAGGCCCCCAGGGTCCTCCCTCCAGGACCGCTGCCCTTTCAGAGTGAGCCTGACTTCGCTCCAGAGACCGGGGCAAGGTCTCCTTCTGCAAGTCTTCTAGCCCCTTGAATGTGGGCGGTGCCCCTCTGGGCCTGACTTCCAAAGGCCGGAGGATCTCACAACCAGGCAAGGTCTGCTGGGCAGGCGTGTCCCACGTGAAAAGCAGACCAGCGTTTCCTTGTTACTCCTCCTCTGCTCAAAACCCTTGCCAGGCTCCCCGTTGGCTGCCCAGCAAAACACAAACTTCCCACACAAACCCTCTTCCACCTAGTCCCGACCACCCACCCAGCCTCAGCGCCCCACGACTTCCCATCGCTCCTGTTGTTTCAGCTAAACTGGTCCGGTCTGGGGCCCCCTCCAGGGAGCCTGCATTTCCCTTTCTGTCCACCTTTGCATGTGCTCCTTGTCCCCCCACCAAAGCCCCCTCCCAGGCATCACCGCCTGTCTGATTCCTGTGTCTCCCTCATGACACATTACAAGTGCCACCCTCTCCAAGCCACCTTTGCACAGTGAGCTCTGCTTCCTTTAGTTCCTGTGGGCCTGCTGCTCGGGGCTCACAGTGGTCTGAAGCAAGTCTCATTGCCCCAGGCCACTGCGAGCTCCTGAGTGCAGAGTCCTGGTGCCCCCCCAGGTGCACAGCAGGTGCCTGTCAGGCCTGGGTGCACCTGAACTGTCACTGCGTCTCTCTGGAGACAGAGCTTGCACCCAGAGGGCTGGGGTGGCTCCAAGCAAGACTCAGAGACTCAGATTTCCTGGGGTGCGGGGCATGCTTAAGCAACGATCTGCCCCTCTCGGAGGCCAGTTAGAGGTGCCAGATCTGTCACCAGGAATCATGAGAAATCTGGGAACAGTGATCCCAGCCAAGGAAGGTCCCACCCACAGCATCTGGAGCCACTTCCTTCCTGGAAGGAAAACAAAGTAGAAAGAGGAGATTAAGCCTCTCGCTGCACTAGGGACTTGGAAGGCTGGGCCCTGAGTGGGCAGGCCTCCAGGAAACAAAGCTGCCAGGTGACACCTGGGGGACCTTGGGGCCCCTGGAAGAAGGATGGGGTGGGGTCAGTCAAAGACTCCTTCCCTTCCCCTTCGGTTTCTTCTAGTCTCTCCTCTGTGGACCTGATTTCCTCCCCACCCTTCTCTGTCTCTTACCTCGCCTCTGTCTCCCACTCCTTTACCTCCATGACCGCCTGCTCCCCTGGACCCCATTCCAGTAGGGCCACACCTGACCGCAAGTTCCCACCCCCTCAGCCTGACGTGCAAAAATGATCTTGGAAGCCACGTGTCGGAGATGGCACTGCTGTCAGCAGTCGCTGACATGAGCCCCACTGGTATTTCCTGAGACCGTCGCTGGAGCAAAAGACAACCGTTTACCGTCTCTCAGCCACCGTTCATCCTTGGGCCTGTCCGTTACACCCGCCAGCCTGTCCGGACCGACACGGGTCACTACAGGTTTGCTGAGACCTCCTCCACTTCTACACTCATCTCAGTGAACCCTCACAGCGCTTGATGAGGAAGCTACTGTCCGGTCCCCGTTTTATAGATGAGAAACTGAGGCTCAGAAAGGTTAGGCAACGTGGCCAAATTACCTACTTTATAAGCTGCGCTCCAACTGGCCCGAGGGTGCATGCCCAGTATCCTCCCCTGGGTCATCGCCACCAGGAAGGTCAGAGTGGCGTTCTCGTCAAAACCTTCTCCCCTGCGGAGGCAATTGTCTGACCCACGTTACATGTTTTTAAATGCCATTGCTTTTTGGCACCCCTTTTCTGAAAGCCCACTAAGTGCTTCAGAGAGTGGGGCCACTTCATACAGGTCAGTTCGGGTCATTGCAGCAGCCCCGCCAGGTGGGTGCCTGGCTGATCTGGAAGCAGGCTCTGGGGACCTAAGTGAGCTGCCCCAAGAGCCAAATATGGAAGGATCTTGGTCCGTTGAGACGTCACCTGCATTCCACCCCACCCTGGTCAGGTCCCTGGTGCCCCGGGAGGCAGCTGGGGGTTCCTGCAGGGCAGGGGTGGGGTGGAGGGACATGTGTGTGCGTGCCTGTGTGCATGCACAGACACGCACGTGTCCTGCATGCCTACATGAACGTTTTTCTGCTTCCCATTGCCCCGTCTGGTTTTCATTTCTTCAGGGAAGGGGGCGGAGTGTGACAGAACAGTAGGAGGAAAGAGAATTCCACAGGCTGAGGGAAGAAAAGATCAGAAAACACCGAAGTCAATAAAAACTATAAGTTTCATGGCCAGCCCCACCCTGGCCTAACCCAGGGGGAGATGGACTCAAAGGAAGGGACTTGCTCATTCAGCTCGGGGGAAAACTTATCTTTCCAAGCCCCCACCAGTCCTCTTTGCACCCACCCCTCTGCCTCGAGGCTGGAAGAGGCTGCAGCACCCACAGTTTCATGACTCAGCTCCGGCACCGCCTCCTCCAGCAGCCCCCGGGCACCCTCACCACTCCCCTGTATGGCAATGGTTTACTCACTTGTCTCTCTCGCCCGCTAGACTGGGAGAAGGCAGAAACAGATGCTGTCTGCGTCACTCCTGCCTCCCCAGACCTCAGGAGGCAGGGCATGTAGTAGTCAGCCAGTAAATATCTGTGGAACTGAATATTCAGATGAGTGAATGGATAAACCGAGTACGACATGGTTATTTTACATGCCGCTATACGTAATAATGGCCTTGGGTAACATGGTGCTTTCATTTCTCAAAAGATGTAGTCTCGGTGGAACCCCAGGAGACATCTGTGACAAGAAAAGTGGCATCGAGCATCGGCAGGCGTACACATACACGCAAACCAGCGCACGCCACTCCCATCCGTGTACGTGTGCAAATGTACAGGGACATAGAGACCCATCCCCTCGCCAGCTAGTGAGGAGGACACCACGATGAGCCATTTCCTGTTTTATCTGCAGAAACAGAGCCCCCCGCCCCCACCCCCACCCCAACACACACACACACACACACACACACGCACACACGCACATGCTCCTGGTCCCTTCCAAGTGCAGGGCTGGTTTCCCCCTTTAGCTGGGAAAGAACAAAAGAAAGCTTGTCCACAAGGGGGCGTCCACAGACCATCCGACTCAATGTCTCCGAGCCAAGCCGGGCCTCACAGAGAGGAGGGAATCCACAGGGAAAACGGAGGCACCTGGGTGGGGTGTTGTGCAGAAATGCAGAGGAAGAGAGGGTCAGCCGCTGCAGAGACAGGACTGAGAGATGGACTCCGAGGCCCAGGCGCTGAATAATAGAAATGGCAGTAAGTGGTCCTTCCTAATATGCATTCAGTGTTGACCAGGTGCTGCCCAGTTTGCTGGTCTGACCCCTTACCAGGTACTAGCTGATCTAATCTTCACCTCGCCCCTGCCAGGCTCCGTATCATGAGAGTGCCTGTTTTGTAGATGACAGAACAAACGTCTCAGAAAGATTAAGTATCAAAGTCAGGATTGGAACTCAGAACCAGCTGCCCATAGTCGGTGCTGTTAACTGCTCGCCCTGTTTCCTCAGCATCAGACCTTCAGACCACCTGCCTCTCAGCCAAGGCTCCACGCCGGGCCCCACTTCCCGCATCTCCGAGCCCTTTCGGGTAGTTTCTGAAGGGCCTGGAAGCTGGTTTCCTCCGAGTAAATAACTTGTTGCCCTGAAGCTACCCCCTCGGACACTTTAAATTGTTGCCCTTGAGTTGGCACCCCTCCTTTGAAAGCAATAAAGCCATTCCCAGCAACACCCATAAAGCTGTTTCCCTTCCTTTGACCCAATAATTTCATTCCTGAGTCTTATTCCAAGGAAATAATTCAAACGGAAGCCAACTGTTATCTGCATAAATGCATGCACTGAAGTCTTTCTTTAAAGGTCAGAAACTGGGAGCCAGACGAGGGAAGTGGCTTAGGAAGCGGGGACGCCGGCACAATGGGCAATCAGTCCCGGACACCCACAGCTGTGTCAGTGTGATGGGCGCGGAAGCGCTCTTACTGTACAATGTGTCGCCTTCACACGCCCACCCAGCTAGCTGATTCAACCAATCACGGCTATCAGAGAGGGAGAGAGCCTTTATGGGCCTGTTCAAAATAGATTCTTAGCCTCCATTGCTGTCCCCCCGGCCCCCAAGAAATGGAAGAGAGGCTTAAACGCAATAGTAACAGCAACACCAAACTAAATAGTGTTTGGCTTTTGAGGTTCTAAGGGCCCAGGTCCTAAAGATCTATGGGATTTTCTGAGAGTGATTTTGATTACTGGTTATCAGTGATTTTCACCTTTCACACCATACTGTGCGACAATAAAGTGATCAATTCTTTGTATTACATTCTGTGAGGGTAACCAGTGCGGTGTCTGCTTTCTGGGTGGGCCCAGGGGGACACACACCGACCAAGGACCCCCATGTGCAGTGTCTCCCGCAAACTGATGAGTGATAAAGGGCAGACTTCAAAAATAGTGTGCACACCATGATTTCCACTCATGGGAATACATATGTTAAGACAATGGTAAGTATGACGGGCCTTTTCCAAGTTACAGTTTTGCATCAGTTACCTATTGCTGCAAGCTCAGGGGTCTTAAAACAACCTTCACTGTCTCCCGGTTTCTGAAGGTCATGAATCCAGGTGCAGCTCACCTGGGTCCTGCCTTTCGGGGTCTCTCAGGCTGAAATCAAGGTGCTGTGGAGGCCTGCAGTTACCTCAAGGCCCACTTCCAAGCTCACTCACGTGCTCGTTGGCGGAATTCAGGGCCTCGAGGGCCGTTGGACTGAAGGCCTCGATCTCCTTGCTGCCTGTTGGCCAGAGGCTGCGCTCGGTTCGCTCGGTTCACCGGCACACGGGCCTCCCCACAGGGCCGCCCCCAGCCCGGCAGCCGGCTTCACCGGAGCAGCAAAGAGGCATCACAGAGGTGGAACGCACGCCACGTGGAAGTCGCAGTGAGTCCTGGCCCGATCTCGAGAGCGACATCCTCTCACTTTTGCCACCTTTTGTTCATTAGAAGTAGGTCCACTCAGAAGGCGGGGACCACGCAGGACAAGTGGTATGCCCGCCACACCCGTGAACACTACGGCGTCTTCTCAGTCACAAAAACAGCACTTCTGAGCATCACTTGTCTAATAGGGAGACTTTCTAAACTGGTTGGTGAACTCCCACACCTATTTCTCACAAGTCACAGTGCCCTGGCCCCTTCCTCCACGCTGTTAACGTCCAGGGCATATGGCCGACTCCCACCAGACTCCCACCAGACTCACCTGCCTGATGAGCGAGTGCCGGACATGGGCGTGGAGCTGTGTGAGGATGGGGGCAACGCAGGCACTTACCAAGGCCAGGTGTCAGGGAAGGGAAGCAACCCTCGGGAAAGGCTCAGGAGGCCTCTGCCTCAAGGGCAATCTCATTGCTTTTTCCCCCTTTTTAAGATTGTATTTATTTGTTAAGAGAGAAGGGAAGGTAGGAAGAAAGAGAGGGAGAGAAACATCAATTGGTGGCCTCTCACCCATGCACCCAACTGAGAATCAGGCCCGTTGCAACCTAGGCACGCGCCCTGACCTGGCATCGAGGCAGCGGCCTTTTGCTTTGCAGGATGACACCCAACAAATCGAGCCTCGCCGGCCAGGGCTCATTGCTTTTTTTCTTAACCGGCCAGCAAGGCCCAGCCAGAGTGGCCTCATCTGCTCTCTCTAAGCTCTTTCTCCTCTTTCTTCTCAGCTCTCATAACCAACCACACCCGCCTTTCCCTCCTCACTGCCCTTGCTCGTGCTCTTTCCCCTGCTGAACCCCAACCCGGCCCCCCAAGCCCCACCTGCCTGGCTCCTTCCGAGCCTTTGGCCTCAGCGGGGGAGTCGCCTGCTTGCAGAGGCCTTCACTGAGCCTCCAGACCAGGTCAGGGCCACTCCCTGGAGATCGCAGATTCCGACCAGAAATAGCATTTCCAACAAGCGTGCATGTTTGGGAGACCCTGCCTGCAGCTGTCACGGGCTCTCATAGCTCTCTTCCTTCTCCCTTCTCACTCAGCACACCTGGAACCGATCAGTCAGTTCCCGAAGGGCCAGGTCCACATCTGTCTTGTCCAAGCCCAGCAGGGGTGAGAGGGGGAGGGAGAGGGCCGTGAACGGCCCTTTTAAAGGTGGGGTGGAGTGAAAGAGCACGCTACGTCTGATGTGGGCAGGAGAGAGCTTTGCCTTGGGTCTGGGGCAGGCGGGCAGGCGCCACACGCAGGATATCTAGGTTGCACGGACAACAAGCAGCGTGATTGTCAGGGATGTGGGCCCAGGAGGGTCCTCCAGAGCTGCTGCAGAAAACCGCATCTTTGGTCTCCCTCCGATATGGTGTGGGCCGTCAGCAACCACAGTGTTCGGTATTCCAGTCGGGAAGCTGGAGACTTAGGGTTACCGTAGTTAGTGCACAAAAATACAGGCGCTCAGTTCAATTTGAATTTCGAATAAGCAGCAAAGAATCGGTATGTCCCAAATGCGACACGTGCATCTTGTGTTTTATCTGGCAACCCTGCCAAGGTATGAGTTGAGGCTGAGGTGCCAAGCCGGGGGTCCGTGACTGTTTCAAGGGTTTTGGGGTGGGTGGGGATAACACATCCTAGGCTTGCCTCTCCAAACAGGCCCCAGTCAGTCACACTGCTCAGTCAGCATTATTATAATATGTCCACATTGGAAGCAACCTGAACATCCTTTAAGAAAGTATATTTGTTCCCCTGGGCAGCTGTCACAAATGCCACACACTGGGTGGCTTAAGGCAACGGAAACGCATTGTCCACAAGTCTGGAGTCTAGAAGTTCAGCCGGGGCCAGGCTCCCTCTGAGACTCTGGGTAGAAGCCTCCCTTGCCTGTCCTAGCTTCCGGCAGCAGCCGTCAGTCCTTGGTGTTCCTTGGCTGGTAGTACCAGTTTCCATCTCTTTCATCACGAGCCATTCTCCCTGCATCCCCCTCTCTTGTTTTCTTATAAAGACACCAGGTACACTGAATGAGGGCTCACCCCAGTCACATGTGACCTCATCGGAACTCAATATCATCTGCAAAGTTTTATTTCCAAATAAGGTCCCATTTACAGGCACCAGGGATTGGGACTTCAACCTCTCTTTTGTGGGGGGGGGTGCCCAATTCAACCTGCAACCAGCAAAATGGATAAATTAGACATTGATACATAGAAGGATGTCCATCATGGGTTTTTAAGTTAAACAAAAAAAGATTCGAGAAAAAACATGATCCCCTTGTTGATCTTTAAACAACATATATGAGCCTTTATATGTGATTATTACTTATTCATGTACTGAGTCAACAAACATTTACTCAGCTCCCCCCAGGGAGACCGCAGTGAATCAGGCAGGTCCCATCCCCACCCTCCCAGAGCCTACAATTAAGTACGCAGCTTGCTAAAAGGATAGACATCTAACCATTGTTTTTATTTCCAAGTGAGCTTAGAGGGGGAAATGGAAAGATGTTTTCTTTTCAATTTACTTTTTCTCTGTGCTGCTTGAATTCTTACAGCAAGCGTGTTATCAATGTGTAACTTAAAAACAATGTTTAATCTGATTTTCATCGGACAGGCCAGCCCTTTGACCGTCTCTGCGACGTCTCTCCGAGAGCAGCGGCTCTGACCCAGCGGCACCACCGTGCGCGGCTCGTGGACCGGCCAGCCAGCCCGGCTCTCCCTCGGCGTGGGTGAGAACTAGTGGGAATGGTATACACAACCCAGGCGCTCACTTATTGAACTTTGATCAAATGAAAGAGTGAAATGTAATTAGAGATTGATTCGTGTGTTTACTGGATGGCTGTCTCTCCCGCTAGACTCCAAATTCCAAGATGGTGGGGTCATAGTTGTTTTGCACAATATTACATAACCGCCTCCAGCCCAGCACTCAACACATACGCACTCAGCAGGTACGCAGTGAAAATGTGTTGAATGATTGACAGAATATCAACGCTGGCTGGGTACCTCAGTTGGTTAGAGCATTGTCCTGCTATGCCAAGGTTGCTAATTCAGTCCCAAGTCAGGGCACATACAAGAATCAACCAATGAATGCATAAATAAGTGGAATGACAAATGGATGATTCATTCTTTCTCTCTGTCTCTCTCTCCTTCCCCCCCTCCCTCCCCGTTCCTTTCTCTAAAATCAATAAATAGTTTTTTTAAAAAGAAAGAGTATCAGAGCTTGGGATGGCCCCTGTCGATCATCCAGTCTGACCTACTCATTTGATAACTGATTAACTAGAGTCCCGAAAAGTCAAGCCCCGCAGCAAGTTGCTGGTTGTAAAGTCTAGGAGACCCTTCTCACTCCAATCCAGGCTCTTACCTAGAAAAAAATAACCTGATACACATTTTACAGAATCAGTTAGGTAGAGAGAAGTACTGTCTAATAAATATCAAAATTTTAAACCACTGTTTTCATCTAACTGTGTCTTTTCCCGTTGGGGCTAAGTATTCAGCAGATGTTGGGGTCTGCGGGAGCTAGTTAATCACACCCCTCACTTCTCCAAGTTCTGATCCAATTGAAACAGTCACAGGAGACAAGCAGGGATTAAAATGTCAGCTTTATTACTGGTCCAGATGGATTGGAGCATGTGGCTTGGACCCAAGGCCCAAACAGGCTTCCTTTTCCTTCTCCCTTGGTTTGACCTTCCCCACCCACTCACAGCGGAGCAGCTGGACTATTGAAGTCCTCCAAAGCAGGGGCCGAGCCTGCCTGGGCGCTCACCGCCTAGAGGAGGCCGGCGCAGAGACAGCACATGCTGCTTGCGGTTAGGTCAGTCCCAGAGAGAGAGCCAGGAACGGGCTGAGCCATGTACATCTGATACCTTTTCCTAACAACCCCAGAGGTCACCCCTCCGCTCACAGTGAGGAACCAGGGAGGGGATGCCAAGAAAGTCGACATGTTTCTTCCCGATGCTTTTAAGAGGATATAAGAACGGGGAGAGGATTCAGAGAGCTGAGGGGCAGCCTCCAATGTCATTAAGCTCGATACCTTTTCACGGACTCTAAAATCCTCTGTGCTCCAGGCAGCAGCTCTGACGTTAAAGGTTATGTCAAGGGAAGGTGAGTTTGCTGGGGGGAAAAGAAGGGCAGAAAACTGAACAATTGGTAAACTGCACTAATAAGGGATATATTTTTCTGATGCACCAGGCAGTGCAGGGGGGAGCAGTCCCAGGTCGACGTGAAGCTCCGTGACGCCATCCGGGACCCAAGCGCCTTCTCTCTCCTGCCGTGCCATCTTTAGCGAGTGGCTTTCACGCTCGTGCCCACAGGGTTTTTTCTCCACCTCCAGGAATCCTGTCTACATTCTGGGCAGGAGGAGGCAAGGAGGGCAACGGGACAGCTAAGTCCCTTTTCTGGAAACTCCATTTCGTACATGTGTGTTTTCTCATGGGTCCAAGCCGTGTCACTCGCCCAAACTCTGCAAGAGGGCCTATGAAATTTAATTTCTGGCTTGGCAAATTGAATTATTGCAAACCAAGGAAGACTGAGAATGAATGTGGGATAGCAGGATGACCTGCCACAAAGGTCGCAAAACAATGATGAAAGAAAGCACAGAAAATATTGTCAAAGAATTGCTTTTTTAACAGAGGTCTAAATGGGTTGGTTTGTTCGGTTTGGGTTTCTTTTTTCCTTTTTGGCGAACATCGAGGAAAGAGATCATTCTCTGTGCAAACACTTTCAGAGAATAAAAAGATAGAAAACTTAGTTCATTTTACAGAGCTGGCATAACCCTGAAATCTAAACCTAACAAAGAAAAAACACAGACTAAATACACAAATTAATAAAACTGCATACCAAGCTAAGCGGCAAGCTTACAAAAATACCAGGCTTTCCCCTTTCTTGGTTTCTCTCTTGTTTTATGCAGCACGTCTTCAAATCACTTCCCAAGGAACAGTATGTGAGCAGTAAACTTTCTCAGTCTTTATGTATCCACAGATGTCTTTGATCCGGCCTGGTACCTAACAGACTGTTTAGCTGCACACTCAACTCTACGTTAAAAGTCATTTGCCATCAGAATTTTGAAGATCTTTTTCTATTGTCTTTTTGCATCCGACACTGTTGGTGAGAAATCTGTTTCTTTGTGTGTGTGGAGTTTTTTTAAGATTTTTTATTTATTTATTTTTAGAGAGAGGGAAAGGGGAGGAGAACGAAAGGAAGAGGAACATCAATGCATGGTTGCCTCTCACGCAGCCCCCACTGGGGACCTGGCCCGCAACCCAGGCACGTGACCTGACCAGGAATCGAACTGGCAACCCCCTGGTTCACTCAATCCACTGAGCTACACCAGCCAGGGTGGAAATCTGGTTTTTGTTCCTTTATATGTGACTTTTTTCTCTCTGGAGACTTTGAAGAGATGGCTCCTTGTTTTCCTGGGTATTCTAAAATTTCAAAATGTTGTATTTTCTTTATGTTGGGGGCTTGATGAGCTCTGTTAGTCTGACGATTTGAGTCTTTTTGGTTTAGGAAATTCTGTTCAATTGTTTATTTGAAAATTCTCTCCCATTTCTCTCTTTTCCCTAAAATGCTTATTAATCAAACATGAACCTCCTGCATAGTTTTATTTTTTGTCTCTTATCTTTTTTCTAATAAAATTCTCTTTTTTATATTTTTTTTGAGAAATTACTTTAGCTTTCAACACCTCCACTGAATTTTAGTTATATTTTTATGTCCAGGGACTTTTTTGTTCTCTAATTATTATTTTTTCCATTGCACTACTCATGTTTTATAAATACAGTGTCTTCTTGAATTCTCTTAAGTTCTCTTTTTACCAAAAACTGTTTCTGTTTCCTCAGAGGTCTTACTTTCAGTTTATCTGAATCTTTCTATTTCATATTTCAGGTTTCCTTAAATAGCTTTTCCCTTATGATTACCCATTTACACTTAAGAACAAAGCAGCAGAGATTTTCTGGAAGCTTTGTGCACACAGATAAGACATGAATAGCAGGCTTTGTTTCAGAGTGAGCTGATCTTTACGCTTTGGCACTTCTGAATGTCAGCCTATAAAGTGGTTTATATTCTAGGGTGCCACCTCAAAACCCAGCTTTTCTAGTCTCGCTTAGACAGTTTAATTTCTCTAAAGACTTTCCATTTTAGGGGACAGGGGAAACCAAGGGTCATAGCTGAGTAAGTTGTATACAAGGGTCAGCAAAGTTTATTATTCCATTTACAGACTTTCAACTAAGCCCCCATTTTCAGCCACATATTCCCTTCCCACCCTCTGATGCGCTCAGCACACCCAAGTGCCAAGCTCCTGAGCGGACCAGCCCCCTCCGCGGCTGCGGACCCCTCCGCGGCTGCAACCCCGGACTGCATCTTCGTCTGCCCCCCCTCCTCGGTCATCTCTGCTCCTGAAGCCGCTCTTCCAGAAACTTGTTGACATTTCTCTCATCCACAGAGGCCTCCCCTCAACTCTTTTCTTTGGAAAGACTTGTATGTTTCTTATTTATTACTAAGACATTTCTGGAGGAAAAAGAGATAAGCCCATGTGCACTGAGTCGGCCATAGTGGACGGGAAGTCCCACCTGCCTTGTAACAGGGGGTGGTAGGCGTGGGAGTGTGCTCTGTTCCGCAGTTTTACAGGGTAGACCTGAGCAGACTGTGCGATCCCTCTAATCAACGACCCACTTGCAAGAAATTCAAACATGCGCAGAGACGGGAGGAAACCATTTTTTATTGCATAACACATTTGAGTGTGTGTTAATTAAAATATATTTTAAATACGAAGCTAAAATGAGGCATGTCCCTAAAGTACCTTCTCAGAATCCTGAAAGTCTCATAGAATACATTCAGGAAACACTGGCCTTGTGAAAAAAGGGCCTCGGATTTGGAATCAGACAAACCTGATTCGGAGTCTGGTTCAGACCCATCTGCTTTCCCCCAGTGTTGGCTCCTCCGCCAGTGCCTACCTCCTTACATCCCTGAGCGGATGAAGCGAGATAATCCGCAGGCAAAGCACCTAGCGCAGAACCTGGTGATCAGTAGGCGCTCAATAAATGCTCATTACTGTGAGCCTCCCTCCTTCATGCAGAACTACTCACCATGCCCCACTGTGTTCATGCTATTTCCACTTCGGCCCTTCGCCGCTTCTTGAGCGCCTGCTCAGCCTTCCAGTTTGAAATCAGACACGGCCCTTGTTCTGCCTCCAGTGCCTTCCTAGCACCTGTTCACACCTCTGTGGTAGCTCCAATCTCTCTGCAGCAGAGAGTCATGCATGCCCCTGTCCCTCTGGTGGAGGATTCCCTAAAGGCAACATCCTAATCTTGCTCCTCAGATGCCCTCCAGCACCCAGTCTGGTAGCTGGCACATAGTAGGCACTTAATAAATGATGGAATCTAATTGAACTGCAACAAGCTAAACCGGATTATGGAGAGCCTGAACCGACTGCCAGGCTGAGATACAAAAACCAGGCCGTGACCCAGACAGACAGATACAGGCTTGTCTGCAGCACAAACACCTTGTTCTTTTCCTGCAGGAGTGTCTGAGCTGTTGTCATAATGACCTCCGCCCCCGACCTTGCCACTTTTCCAAACACAAGTAAACACGTTCAACCCCACGAGACAGGACGTTGGTTGGGCTCGGCCTTTGCCCTGCCCCATGAGACACAGTCAGGAGGAGCAGACAGCGCTCACCTGGATTTATGGGAACCCACTGGGTGGGGAGAAGACTTTTCATTCTTAAGAATGAATGTTTAGCTCAGGGGCTGGGCTGGGGCAGGGCGCTTTCTCTGTTATTCTCTTTACCTCCTTGGGCCGCACACAGCAGAAGAAAACATCTTGGGTGCTGACCTCTCCCCTCTTTCTCCCTTCACCTTTACCCCCACCCCCCCAGGCAGGGTCTTCAGGCCATTAGTCAGGCAAAATAGAGATGTGACCCTGTCGTGGGGCCTGGGATGGAAGAACAGCACCCACACTGGGAGTCACTGGTCTAATAAAGAATGCAAGTGTCTGTCCTCAAGGAGCCCCCAGTCTAATGGGGGGGCAGTGACAAAGTATCATCCCAGCCCTCCCATAGTTACCCGGCTGCCATGGTCACACCCACAGTCAGGAGATACCCAGTCCGAAGTGGGAGACAGCACACACAAACTCGATCCTTAACTGAGCAGATACAGCACCAATCATGGTGCCTGCTGTGTCCCTACTGTGTGCTCAGCATCTGACATTTTTATCACTTACAAGGCCATCACCCAGTGGTCCAGTCTCGAAGCTGTGTCGTCATCAAAGATGGCAACCCATGAATAATCATTTCCAAGCAACTCAGTTTACTTGAGTTCCTCGACCCTAACAAAAGGGCTTGTGGCCACAGGGATGATCCTTGAATCTCCTTTCTCTCGCCCACCATCCTTGCTCCCACTTTGTGGCCGCTGTCCAACCTCCCTCCTCTTTTGGTCTTGCCCCTGATCCCTTTTCTCCTGGTCCCTCCCAAGTCTGCATCACATGTGCCACAGGATGGTTCTGGCCATCGGCGCCTTCCTTGGCAGCTGAGGGAGGCCACGGAACCCAGTAAGCCGAGCCTGAGTTTGCTCCAAAAGGCAGGGAAGCAGGGACGGCTGAGGAGGAACTCTCACACAGAGGTAATTTCCACCCTTTCACACACACATTATCTCCCATAAGCCTCTCAGGCTCTTGATAAGGCTAATGCTATTATCCTCAGTCCATAGACAAAAAAGAAAAACAAAGGGAGAAAGTTTAGCGAGTAACATGTGACCAAGGACATGCTATTGGTGATAGAAGAAGGACTTGAAAGGGTTGGACTTCTGACTTCTGTCCATGCGGAGATAGGATCACTGAAAAGACATATTTTATATATGTGTATCAGTCAGCAGGGTGCCCAGAGGGAAGGAGCTGGTTGAGTCAGGGCTTCGAGGGAATGCTCTGGGGAAACATTGTCAGGGTGTGGCGAATTCTTCAATATCTCTGGACATTTCTGTTGTGTCCGTAGGTGTCTGGGACCTAGGTGAGGCGACCACAGAGAGTTTCTTCCAGCCTTGGTCCACTTCCTGTGGCTCATGGCGCGGGAGGACATTCCACCGGGAGCCGCTCATTCTGAAGAGGCTCAGGAAGGTCTACGAAGATGCCCCAGCACCGAGGAAGACACGCAGAGACTCCCCCAAGTGGGCCGGGGACTTCTAGGGGCCAGGCTAAGAGTATCATTTACTCAGGACATCTTGTCACAGAACGTGAAGGTTCTGATTCAGACCAGGGGGGCAGAAAGTGTTACCCCAGATTCCAAGTGAGAACACTGAGGCCCCGAGGAGCTCCATCATCCTGGAGAAGTCAAGGCCAAGTTTCCGCCTGCCCTCCGACTCCCCTGCAGCCAGCCCAAGCTTCCCGAGGAGACAGTGCTATATCCCACTTCCGGGGCCCCCAGCCCACCCAAAAACGAAGCCTCAGACAGGGCTTCGACACTCCTCTCTTTTCTTTCTGGGGCCACCAAGTGACTCTGGACCTGGGCTCCTTGGAATGGACCCAGGGGGACTTGTTCTGCCGGATGTTTGCTCGGGTTTCGGCAGGAAAGGGAACTCACCCTGACCGGGGTGGCTCAATTGGTTGGTTGTCATGTTTGAAAGGCAACCATTTCATGGTTCTTTCCCTCTCTCTCTCTCCCTCCTATACCCCTCTCTAAGAATACATTAATAAAATATTTTTGAAAAAAAAAAGAAAGAACGGGAACTCCGTGAATGGGGGGATTCGGGCAACGACAGCGGACTGGCGGAGTGAGTGCTCAGGCACCTCTTCCTGCTGTGCCACAAGCCAACGCCAGGACAGCCCTCCCTCCCTGCCCTGGGCGAAGTGAGGGCACATCACACTACTAGAACCCTCGGTGGGAGTGCAGGAGGGTGGAGGGGCTGAACAGTTGGGCTGCTTATCTCTCTTCTCAAGGCCCAACCCCTTCGGCTGGATAAGCTTTGACTTAGCTGTTTTATTGACAAACCTCTTTGTGAGGAAACAGCCTGGCATCCTACCTCCTTCTTAGGAATATCTTTGTGCAAGGTTTGTTTGCAATCCTTTTCCACCGGGTGTGTTTGAACTGGGATTTACGAAGAGGTTCCTGGTGTTGGGATGGGGGGGTACGGGAGGTTCACTGACCCTGGGCTGCCCTGGTAACTGTCCCATAAGCTTCTCTTTGTGGCCACCTCCAACTGGACAGCCCCCTCATTGTCTGAGCCTCCCCCCTCTCTTACCCCATTGGTATGCCCAGTTCATTTGGTCCTTCTGGAAGGGAGCTTACACGGATATGTCTGAGGCCCTCAAAGACACAGGCTGCGCCCACGCCCTCTGATCTTCACAGCCCCGCATGCACCTTTGGGTCCCACGAGGCCTTTTTGCCTCACTGGCCCATTGGAGCCTGTGGAGCTGTCTCCCAGGTCCACCAGTTGTGGGAGATTCCACTTAGAGTGCTCGCTGGCCGTTAACTGCCTTTTCTGTTTGCCACCTCTGTGTAGCTGCTAAAACCCCGCTGCCTTCTTAAAATCTTACAGTTTCATGATGCTCCATCCCAAGACTGGGAGCGCTGGCAGGAGAACCCCCAACAGGGCAGTCCTCAGCACCAGGGGCACACCTGGGGAGGCAGCAGCTGCAGCCCCACACACCTGCCCCACCATCCGCAACATTGGGAGGGTCCCTCAGAGCCCTTAGAGGAGCATGAGCATGGTGGGGAGGTCACTGTCAACATGGCCTTTGGGAGGGAGCACTCCTTGAGGCTGAACAGAAGCCCCAGGTTCAAGGCAAAGAAATATCCCCGCCCTCAGGGTGCTCCCACTGAGAGGGAGAGACCCAGGCCCTACTTGCTGGGATGGGGGGAGTCTGCTCCTCACCGAGCTGGCTAGGCTACCCCTGAACTCCCTCCCCCAGGGAAGGGCGGGGCTGAGTGTGGGGGTGGAACTCCCTGAGTAAGCAGGATCACAAACGACGGAGCTTCCAAGAACAGTGACTCAGAGGCAGGAAGAGGAAAGTGAGAACCCTGGGGCTGGACATCTGCCCTCACTTGGCCTTGAGGCACTGGGAAGCCCCTTGTGCCCTCTCATACCCTAGGGCTCCACTACTGCCAGGAAAAGAACCTTTGAAAGGCAGACAGGCCCTCCAGGGGCACAGGGAGGATTCCTGGGGCCTAAAGTCCTGTAGATCGGGGTCCCCAACCCCCAGGCCCCGAAGTGGCCTGTTGGAAGTCCTGCCTCCTAGTACCTCCACCCTGTCTTCCACGCACCCGGTCCGTGGCGCTGAAAATGTTGGGAGCAAACGCTGAGATGACGGTGGGGTTGGGAAGGAGACCTGAGTGAGCTCCCCTCCCACGGCCCCGACTTCTCACAGAGCTCAAACAGCACTTGCAGGACAGCACTGGAGTGACAGGTGCCCATGCCCGCTCCGGGCGCGTGTACAGAACAGCAGACTCCCAGTGGGTGTGTATAAGCATTGAATGAACAAATGACCTACGAAGTACAGTATTAAGGCCGATCACATGCTGCACCTCCACCACCACCACCAACCCAAAGGGGTCCCTCTCCGAGCCCGAGCCGCCACAGCCTCAGAACTGGTGCCCCAGCTTCCTCACTTGACCACCACCCCCACCCTTCAGCCACGTGACAGCCAAAGGAGCTTTCTAAACCGAGTCATCAGGATTCTTCCAGCACTGTCGCTTCCCACTGCTCCTGGGGCAAATCCCAAATCTCTACCCTGGCCCACAGAGGTGGCCGCTGGCTGCCTCTCCCGACTCAGTCTGTGAGCCCCTCGTGCTTTGGGCACCAGGTGCACGTAGTCTTCTTCGGTTCAGGCGGGCGGCTGCTGTTCTCCGTACCTCAGGGCCTTTGCAACTGCAGCTCTCACCACCCGTCAGCTTTCTCTCTCTCACCCTCTGTGCCTCTCAAGTCCCACTGTCTTCAGGTCTCAGACTGTCTCCTTCTCAGGGAAGCCCTCCCTGATCCCCCAAGGGCAGGGTCCCTGTGACACAGTCTCAAGGCATCCTCAACTTTTCCTTTGTAGTATCTTTCACGGTTTATAATTGTACCTTGTGTGGTTAGTTCATCATCTACCCCCCCTACCCACCCCTCTCCTACCCAAAGACCATCAGCAGGATGTGGACCAATGTCCAGCCCCAGCAGAGGGCCACAGCAGACCCAGAAATGCCCTGGACCCCAGGGAGCTAAGATTTGGGAAGTGCTTGACCCAAGAGGTCAGCCCCACCTTATGCCAAAAGGTGTGGTGAGGGGGAACTCAGAGGTGTGCTACTCACCCTGAAAGGGAAAGCTGGGGAGGAGTGTTTGGAGAGAGAGATACGGTGGCCAGAAAGCAGGAAATGAGCTGCAGGGAGCTGTTGGCTGAGGCAGGGCAGTTTACAATGGAGGCTGAGATCAAAGCCACAGGAAGTGGGCTGGTTTTTTTCAGTAACGGAAGAATCTGATCAAAGCCACACTTTCCTGTCTGAGAAGGGTAGGTAACTCATTCACGTATTTGTAAGTGATCATCTGGCCATTCAGCAAACATTGATGGAGCGCCTTTCCACGTAGCAGGCACGGTGCTGTGCCCAGGGAGACGGGCACTGGTGGGTAAATGTGGGCCCAGCCCCTACTCTCCTGAGTTCACAGGCCTCCCGCCCGGTGTGCAGACCAGCTTTCCAACTTGGAGACTACAGTCCCTTTAGTGAGTCATGGCCAGCATTTTAAAAACTGAGCTACGCCGTGGAACGACCCGAGATGGAACAGGATAGAAAGAACACACCAGTGTTGCCCACGTGAGGAGAAGCCTCGGTTCAGTTCTGCACAGGCATACGTGGGTTATTGCGCTTCACAGAGCGTGGTTTTTTAACAGCTTGAAGGTAAAACCCTCCACCAGCAAAAGGTTATGACTTGTTGAAAGCTCAGATGACAGGAGTAAGTATTTTTCGACTCAGGTATGTATAGTTTCAGACACAATGCCACTGCACACTAGGTGGACGGCGGTGCAGTGTCGACCTGACTCTTATGCGCATGGGGAAGCCAGACGACTTGTGTGACCCACTTTACGGCACGCTGCTGCGGCAGGGAAGGTCCTCTGGCAGAGGTGCGAGGTCGTAGTGCCGACGGGATGCAGACAAGACACTGACCCTTTCCGCCAAAATCAGCCGACACCGCTTCCAGAGCGTCCTACAGTCCCTCACTCGTCTGCCTTTGATTCCGGGAGATGGCCCAAAACTTCCAACTCCCGTTCTTGCTCTTCTTCTGGTGTCCAAACCCCTGTATCAACCAGGCATACCCCGAGCTCTCCCTGTGGGCGGCCCACGAGCACCCCCAACCATCAGGCTCTAAACTTAATTCATATGAATCCCGCCCTCCCTCACCCCCACCATCAAGCCTACAAATCCAGTTTACACCTGGTATGAATAGCACCACCGTTAACCAATCACTCCAGCCAGAAACCAATCCCTTCTCCCCACCACTCACACCTGACCTATCACAGTCCAGCAGCCCCCCCACTCCCCCACCCTCTGCGTCATGGCCCGCCCTCAGGTACCTCAGCCCCTTTCAGCCCAGTGGCTACTTCAGCTCCCTGGCTGCCCTCCCCCACCCCAATCAGGCTGTCCCTGATGCAGCCCAGGTGAACCTCCCAAAATACAGATCTGGTTGAATCAGTCCCATGATCGAAATCCCACATGCCTCCTCCCTTCCGTGGGGATGAAGTCCAAACAGTTCTGTGCGGCATGAAGGCTTTCACATCGGGCGTTGCCGCCTGGCCCACGTACTTCCCCGTGCCCTCATCACCACCACCCCACCTCCTGGGCTCCAGCTACTCTAAGTTATTCCTGGTCCCCCTTGCGCACATCCATTCCTTTGTACTTGCTGGACTCACTTTTGAAGCTCAACAGCCTCTGCTTTGTTCACCAGGCTCATAACCCTTCTAGTCTCAGCCCGGCCCTGCCTCCTCCGGAAAGCCCACCTTGATCTCCACCACTCTTCCACTGCACCTTACACACCCTCTTATAGAGCACGGACTCCCTGACACAGTCATTGTTTACCTGAAGGTCTGCCTCCCCAACGACTCTGTGAACTTCTTGGAGTCACGGACACGATTACATCTTCATTTCCCCAGCACCTAGCACAAAGACCACTCCCAGAAAATCTTCAGTAAGTAATGGCCAACCGATGGCATTCAGCAAATATTATGGAGCGCCTTTCCATGTAGCAAGCATGCTGGACAGTGGCTGAGCTGAGACGGGAACCTGGACTCTTTCTCAACCTCACATCAACACAGGTGACACATGGCTGTTCAGATGAAGACAGCATGGAGTAGCTCTTTGTCCACTGGTGTGATGCTCCTGAACCCCGTCAACAGGACCTGGAGTTGTCACAGTAGTAGGGACAGGGCGCACTGAGCCATCCATACTCTCTGGACCAGAGGCAGGACCAGATCAACAGACAGGTCATACACCTGGCAGAGCAAGGATTCTGTCCCTGTGGCTGTCTGGACACTACAGGCAGCCACAGCTTCAGGGACACTTGGCTCTCCCCTTGAGAACCAAATGGTCAGTGAGCGTCAGGAGATACCTCTGCTGCCTGCCTGGGTGACTCAGGATACACTGCTTCCTTTCCCTGGGCCTCAGTGTCCCCATCTGTAAAATGGCAACTTACACCAAGTCCATTCCAGCACAAAAACACTTGACTGAAGATTTCGACCATAATTCCACCAAGAAACAGGTCTGAGCGCCAAGCTAGGGACCAGTGGCATGGTGTGGAAAGAACACAGCGTTGGGGCGCTCTGCCCAGCCCCTGCCCTCGGTACCTGGTTACGCAGGTGAGTCCCTGCACCTTCCTCAGTTTCCCCCCTGTGAAAGAGCGCAGCGGCAGCCACGCCAGGAGCCAGCTGTAAGAAGAAATACAATGAATCACCTGGAGCACGTGGCTCAGTCTTTACCATCATTGATGTCGTCATTACAGGGTTCCCTTCCCCTGAAGCTAAAGGTACCTGTGAGTGCTGGGTACCTCTCCAGCTCAACCTGCAGGCCCTGGAGACTAGAAAATTCCGCCTTCACTCATCTCTTCCAGTCCTGTCCTCCTTCCCCACCCCCACATGTGGCTTCCCTCACCGCCAAGTTCAGCTCCTTGCCTGAGTCTGGCTGTGGGCCGGAGTGGCCAGGTAAGTGTGGTTAGCCACAGATGTGACCAGCAAGATCCCAGGCCAGAGTGGCAAAGTCTGGATTCCCACTGGGGCCTGAGGCCTCCGAATCCAGCACTCCGGTCCCAAACCAACAGACCCCCACGTGACACAGGCCCATGGGCTCACTGCCCGCTCCCTGTCCAGCCATCCTTCCTCTGTCCTCAGGTGACCCCACTGCATTCCTGTGGTTTGGGGATTGCTGGTGTGGTGGCAGCCACTGAAATCTTGGCACCCTCCCATCAGCTAATGGGGAGGGGGCTCCAGGGGCCAAATTCTTCTCCAAATGAGATTCCCATGGTTTCCCCAGCTGAGGCGTCTGTGGAGCAGAGAACAAACAATGTGGAATGAAATTTCTCTGGAAAACAGGCTCCACAAGTGGAGATCTAAGCCTCTCTTCGGGCACAGGGCCGGCTTCGCTGCTGCCAGGCTGGGCTCCCCCCACCATGCAGGCTCAGTGGTTGAGCACTACCAGGTTCTGAGGTCATGCCCCGGCTCCCTACCCCCAGCAGCCTCCCCCACCCTGCGTGACCTCAGAACTGTCAACAGAGGAAGCCTCCAGTGTTTTGCAGATGCGTCTGGGGCACGGTGACCAGAAACAGCTGGGAACCCGAAACAGGAGCACCCTCCTGGGACAGGTCCACACCAGCCATGTGTGACGCTGCCCCCACTGCTGGGTGGGTTTCAGGATCGGGTTGCAAAGACAAGGGGATGTGGTGAGACTGGCTGTCTCCCTGGGTCTCCAAGCTCCAGCAGCTTATTGTGGAGTGACAGACCCCAGGGACACAGAGGGAGCCACCAGCTGACTTCCGCAGTTCCCGGCCCGACACCATCCTAGAGCCTGTTGAGAAAGGCCCCACACATGTGATGGCTTCATACAATGGAATATTACACAGCCATTAAAAAGCATTAGGTATTGACATGCCAAACACAGATGAACCTTGAAATCACTATGCTGAGTGAAAGAAGCCAGTCACAAAAGACCACATACTGTATGATTCCATTTATATTGAATATGCAAAACAGGCAAATCCATTAACAAATCCCCCACCTATGCAGAAACTGGCAGTCTAACTCCAGAGTCTAAACTTTTAACTCCAACACTTCATTGCCTCACAAAATCTTAAAAAATTCAAGCCCCTCAACTTCTCAGCTGGGGTCAAACTCTTGTTAATCTGGCCACCACTGCTTACTTAGCCACTCCAACATTTTGGTGGCTTAGCCTATAAAGATTTCTTCCCCACCCAGATGCAGTGGCCATAGGCAGGGACCCAGGCCCCTTCCACCCCACTGTGGGGAGGGCCCCCACATCCTCCCCTGGGTCCTCTGGATCAGGCCATTGAGCAGAGAAGAGGGTGAGCCAAGGAGGCTTTTCAGGGGTCGGACTAGGACATGGCATGGTTTACATCTCTTTGGCCACATTGCACTGTCCAGAACTCGGTCCATGGCCCACTGTAACAACAGGGGAAGCTGGGAAGTGTGGTCTCACTACATGCCCAGAAGTAGAAGGGATTTGAACCTGGGGGACGGATAGCATGGGCACTGCCATGGGTGCCACTCCCTTTGACCACTCGGCCCCAGGCCAGCCGTGTGCAAAGGGCTGCAGGTGCAGTCAGGACATCAGAGCTGAGCTCCAGATTCGAAGACAAGGGTGTGCATGTAGGCGGGCGCCAGGAAGGGGCGAGAACACACAGCTCTGGCTCTCCGCTAGACTTAGCAGCAGGCCTTGCGCATCCAACGAGCTCACCTTGAGCCTAGGGCTATGCAGGATCACACACAGCACCCTCCTCCTCCTCCCCTGGGCTCTCCAAGGGCCCCTTCTCCAGGCTGGGCCCTGGGCAGACGGCCCAGCAGCTTGGGCCATTGCAGCTCCCGGTCAGCACTGAAGTCCCTGGGAGTGTCCCTGTGTCTCCCTCCCCCGGGGAAGTGAGGGGCCCAAGCAGGGCCATCTGAGGGTGGCAGTGCTGAGCCCCAGCCTCTCTGTGGATACTGGTGGCTGGTTTTCTTCTCAGATTTAAGTCTGAGGTGAATGAATCCACAAATGATGTCCCAAAGCCAAAGACAAATTATTTGGTCCAGAGAGCACACTCGACCCAGCCCTCATCAGAGTGACCCAAACTGCCTGTCACGAGGGAGGAAGGGACAGGAAGGGGAGAGGATACTCTAATAAGAAGCAGGTTCACACCTGTTCTAGGTGTGGACCTGCTTCTGCAGAAGGCACAGAGTAGAAAAGACGTGAGGCTCCCACCCTGCACCCCAACAGAACAGGTGTTCCTGGGACCACAGAGCCCTGGGCAGCGAGACGGGGCTGCCACACTGGCCAGCCTGCATTGCCTCTGGTGCCTCTGTCAGGGTCGGGGAGGGCCCCGGAAGGCGAGGACCTGGGTTTCAGTCTGGCTCTGTGGCCACTTGCCACTCGCGGTGGGCCCTTCAGCCACGCCCCCTCCCTCTCTGAGCCTCAGCCAACCCGCTGGTCCAGGGAGACCTGACCTCCAAAGTGAAGTGCAGGTACGCCAAGGAACACAGAATGACCCACTAGCACGTGGAAAGAAAATTTTAGAATTCAATGTATGCATTTGCACGTATTTCTGTCTAAAAGGAAGGAAGGAGTGCAGCTCCACATTTCACACCCAGACTGACCTGGGCATGCAGTGTGCTTTGGGCTGGCTGTGTCCCCACGTTAGCCGTTAGCCGGTGTCTGGAGAGACAGGCGGGCGCTCGGTCGGGCAGAGACCTCGAGGGCAGCCTCCGCGCTCGACTGCTCAGCGTTCAACATGTGGCATTGCCCCTTACGCACGCCAGGTTCAGTGGAACTTACAGATCATACCGTCTGATACAAACCAAAACTAATCTGCCTTTCAAGACGACAAGCGGCCTCAAAGATTTCTGCATGGAGATCACATGGAGGGGTAGCAACCGGGGAGTGGGCGGGGGAGAGGGGGAAAAGGTACGGAGAATAAGTAGCATAGATGGTAGGTAGAAGATAGACAGGGGAGGGTAAGAATAGTATGAGAAATGTAGAAGCTTAAAGAACTTATGACACATGAACATGAACTAGAGGGGGGGAATGTGGGTGGGAGGGGGTGTGCAGGGTGGAGGGGAATGAAGTGGGGATAATGGGACAACTGTAACAGCATAATCAATAAAATATATTTTAAAAATAAAGAACAAAATTAAAAAGCAAACAAAAAAAAGATTTCTGCAAAGAAACAGTGAGGAAGTAGCGGCATTTCACCTGAATCCTGGAACATGATCTCACCCGACATTCCACGAAGGGAAAACAGGGTTGTCTGCTGAGGGCGGCAGGAGATGACATCCGAAAATGGCCTCTCTTTTCACCAGGGTAAAGGTGACGTTTTGACAGCTGTCCAGGAAGCACCTTTTTTGAATGGAAAATAGTATGATTTAGAAATAAAGCTGGAAAGTATTCACATTGTTATATGACTTTGTTATTCAAAATCTTATGTGTTCCCAAGATCTTTTATATCTCCCCTTCAAAAAAAAAACCACACACACATACAGAAACAAAGGAATTTTTTAACTTGCTTTAAAGTCTTCCCAATGAAGAGTTTGAGTGGGTTTAAAATTCATTTGCTAAAAGCACTAACATACAACAAATTCCAATTTCTCTGCAAGAACAACCGGCTGACAGGAGAGAAGATGGGAATTTGAAAGTCAATGCTGAACAAAACATCTGCGTACTTGGTGGATGGCACTGAGCGTCGGGCTCTGAACGTTGTGACGGAATGAGCCAAGCCCACCGCGTGTCTCAGCCGTCTGGACCTGCCTGTCTTCGTCCGGCCTCCCGTGCAGCTGTGCCGGCCTTGGAACCTGGATATTGAAACGAACCAAACCTAGGGCCAGACCTTTGAGTCACTCTTCCACAAGGCCTCACACCAGGATCTTCAAAAAGAAAGCAGCACATCTGATGGCATTGCTGTCATTGTGAAGTGCCATAGAAATTACCTTAAAAGTATTTTATTTAAGCCCTGGCTGGCGTAGCTCAGTGGATTGAGCGCGGGCTGCAAACCAGGCATTGCAGGTTCGATTCCCAGTCAGGGCACATGCCTAGGTTGCAGGCCATGTCCCCCAGCAACCGCACATTGATGTTTCTCTCTCTCTCTCCCTCTCCCTTCCCTGTCTAAAAATAAATAAATAAAATCTTTAAAAAAAAAGTATTTTATTTACATAGTTTCATAATGTACTACCATAATATACATAATGTATAATTTATTCATATGTGTGTAATGTACATCACATATTTGATAATGTAATATACTTTAAAATATGCATACTAATGTATATTCATGTATCTAGTTCATATACATAATTTATAAAGTTCTATGTATTAATTTATAAATAAATAGGTACCAGCAGTGCCAGCCTAACATTTCTTACTGATGATGTGTAAACAATAAAGTTTCTACAATTTGAGTTCAAGGATGACTGAGTACCTAAGGGCCCCTCCAGCTCTGGCATTAGGGACTACAGGGAACCCACCCTGCATGGGGGGGGGCATCCATGAGAAAGACGTTCCTGGGCTGGACCTCACCTGGCGTGCAGGTGCAGTTTCAGGCAAGCACACTTTACAGCTAAGGTGTCCGAGGTGCAGAAGAGTAAGACCTGAGACGTGTCCCACCTCCGGAGGGCATCCCCATCACAAAGACCGGAGCACCCTCCCCCGGGATAAGAAGGACCTCACTCTTCTCCTTCTCAGCCCTCCCACGGCAACAGGAGAAGGGAAACAAGACCTCCGCCCTGCTCAGAGGGAACCCACCGGCCCTACAAGGCCCTTTCCCGGCAGTCACAGCAAACTGGCAATGGAGAACCAGCGTACATTCAGGCGTCCAGAGTGCAGTCGGGCCTTCTACCTGCTCCACTCCCTCTGTGCCTCGATGCACGTTCTGGTTTTGAGTTACCAAAATCCCCACTATGGTCTCTGTCGGGAATCCCTGCCTGTTACTAATTTCAGCCTTGCATGCTACAAACAGAGCCTAGAATGTTCCGGAGGCTGACCACCCCTGTCAGTTCCCTGCCCCCTTGTAGCAAAGAACATCCCTCCCCAGTCTTTTGCATCTGCCTTAACCCCAAAGAAGAGAGAGTCACAGAAAACAGTAAGGCCTGACCCTCTGCTACCTTCATAGGGGGCTCATCACCTGCTTCAAGCAAAATAATGTTTCTACGGCACAAATGTGTTCATGCCGTTCCCTCCCTGCTCTCAGGCTCTGCTTGAAAACTTCCTCTGTAGGGTTTTATGCTAAATGAAATGTCAGATAGAGAAAGGCAAATACCATATATCTCACTTACATGTGGAATCTGAAAAACAAAATAAACAAATAAACAAGACAGAAACAAACACATAGATACCGAGAATACTTTGATGGTTGCCAGATGGGAGGGGGTGGAGTGGGGGTGGGGAAGGGATTAAGGTATGCAAATTGTCAGTTACAAAAACAGTCACTGGGATATAAAGTACAGCACAGGGATACAGTCAATAATATTGTGATTACTATGTGTGGTGTCAGAAGGGTGTTAGATTTATTGGGGTGATCACTTTGTAAGTTATATAAATGTTTGATCACTATGTTGTGAACCCAAGACTAATATAATATTGAAAAATAAAAATTTTTGCCCTGGCTGGTATAATTCAGTGGATTGAGTGCAGGCTGCAAACCAAATGGTCGCCAGTGCGATACCCCGTCGGGGCACATGCCTGGGTTGCCGGCCAGGTCCCCAGTGTGAGGCTCATGAGAGGCAACCACACACTGGTATTTCTCTCCCCCTCTCCTTCCCTTCCCCTCTCTCTAAGTATAAATCAATAGAATCTTTAAAAGAAAAAAGAAAAAGAAAAACTTATTTTAAAAACAAATAAAAAATATTTTTTAAAAAAACATTTAAAGCTTCCTCTGGGTTTCCATTGCTCACAGCAGAAAAGCCAGGCTGCTTAGGCCAGCCCACAGGTCCCTCTTGCCCCGGCCCGGCCCACCTGCCTCAGTCACGGGCAGGAAGCAGAAACCACACTAGCTAACTTAAGCAGAAAGGAATGTCATGCAGGTGATCCAATGCTTACAGAATCACTGGAAGGGTCAGACAAACAAGCTGCACCTGCAGAAATGACGCCCAGAGAAACAGGGGACCCACCTTGGAGCCGCTCCCTCTGGCATCGTCAGGAAGCAATCAGGAGCCACCTGGGGTCTGTCGCCTTCAAGAACTGTCACTTAACTAACACAAGGGTCAGAAAGTCATTTCAGCAACAACCGCCCCACACCTGCCAAGCTGGACGCTGGATGCTGCAAGGCAGTGGCCCCAAATCCCAGAGTCTCTGTCGCTGTGCCGACCAGCACCAACAAGCCACCTCCCCAGCCCCTTCGGTTGACAGAACCTGTGGCCTAGCCAGAATCTAGAGGCAATGGAATGTGAGAATCCGGTATTCAGGAAGGCTTACCAGGGGGAGGCAAGGGGAGGAGAAGCTATACACAGGCCATTTCTCCAAATTCTTCTCCCAGCACCCGTCCCACACTTACCCTGAATTCCAGCTACGGGGACCTCTCCAAGGGTCCCGAGAACATCCCAGGCTCTTTCTCACCTCTCTGATCTTCCCCAAGCTGGTCATCGCTCCCCTCCACTTTGAATGACCTTCATGAACCTGAGATACTTTCTCTGGCTCCCTCAGGCAGGGGTTACTGCGGCCCAAAGCTGCCCGAAGAAATGTGACGTGAGCCACATACACAATTCTAAGTGTTCTAGTAGCTACAAGCAGTAGGTTGAATAATGGCCATCCAAAAATATCAAATCCTAGCCCCTGTCACTTTTCAACTTTACCTGATTTGGGAAAAGGATCATCGCTGATACAATTAAGTTGAAGATTTGAAGATGAGACCTGGCTGGTGTGGCTCAGTGAATTGAGTGCCAGCCTGCGAACCAAAGGATCTCTGGTTTTATTCCCAGTTAGGGTGGATGCCTGGGTTTCGGGCAAGGTCCCCAGTAGGGGGCGCACAAGAGGCAACCACACATTATTTCTCTCCCTCTCTCCCTCCCTTCCTCTCTCTCTAAAAGATAAATAAATAAAATCTTAAAAAAATAATATTTGAAGCAAGATTACCCTGGATTATCCAGGTGGGTCCTAAAAGCCATCACAAGTGTCCACACAAGAGGGAAGCAAAAGGCGGTAACAGAGAAGGCGAAGCAAAGGGGCGGAGACTGGAGTGACGTGTCCACAAGCCCAGGAACCCCGGGGCAGCCACCAGCAGTGGAAGAGGCCAGGGACAGGTTCCTGCCTACAATCCACCTTCAGGCTTCTAGCCTCCAGACTGCGAGAGAGCAGACGTTCGTTGTCCGAAGGCCCCGGATCTGTGGTCATTTGTGACAGCAGCCCGGGGAGCCTAATAGAACACATTTCCAAAAGCAAAAAAAAAAGCGAGTAAAATTCATTTTGAGAATATATTTTATTTAACCCAATGTCAGTAAAACATAACTTCAACGTGTATTGATAAATTAATATAAAAATTATCAATGAGTTATTTCATGGGCTCACTGGTGAATTCTCCCGAACATTTAAGGATGAAAATAGACCCACTCTCTACCATCTCCTTCAGAAGACAGAAGCAAAGAATGCACCCTAACTCATTCTATGAGGCCAGCATTACCCGAATACCAAAAGCCAAGACATTACAAGAAAACTACAGACCAATACCTCTCAGAAGCACAGATGCAAAAATCCTCCACACAATATTAGCAAATTGAATCCAACAATGTATAAAAAATGATACACCTCCCTGGCTGGCGTAGCTCAGTGGATTGAGCGCAGGCTGCGAACCAAAGGATCTCTGGTTCGATCCCAGTCAGGGCACATGCCTGAGTTGCAGGCCAGGTCCCCAGCTGGGAGTGTGCAATAGGAAACCAATTAATGTATCTCCCTCATACGTCTGTGTTTCTCTCCCTCTTTTTCTCCCTCCCTTTCCCTCTCTCTCTAAAAATAAATAAATAAAATATTTTTAAAAAATGATATACCACAACCAAACTCAATTTACCTCAGGTACACAAGGCTGGTTCACCATTAGAAACCAATTAATGTAACCCATCACACCAACAAGCTGAAGAAGAAAAATCACACCATCACATCAAGGACACAAAAAGAGGTGCCGCTCCACCCCTTGGGGAGGCTGACCCTGTGGGGGGAGCGAGGGGGGGAGCAAGAGGGGTGGGCAGACTCTGTGAGGTGGCTGAGGCTGAAATCAATGTTCCTGGGGCCAGCTTAAGGCAAAAGAAGGGGCCAAATGTGAGCTAAAAAAAAAAATTAAAAAAAAAATTGAACCTGCCAAACAGACTGTAACCCCTAGTCACAGGGTCATAAGCCCAGGGACCACCCCACCCCCACCCTAAGGAATTGCTGCAAAAAACGTGCTGGATGCCAGTCTCCAGGGAGGCAGCCAGACCTAACGCCAAAACCATCACAATCCTGGACCCACACTTTGCGTCCCTGGAACCTGCCCCTTCCACCCAAGAAACTCAGGAGCTGTCCCTCCAACCCCCACTATGTGCAGTGCGCCCCACCACTGCCCCAGGGATGGAACACCATTTTCTTCATGCAAAGACAACTGTTCACCAAGCCATGTGCCCCCTGGGCTGCATGGTCACCCAGAGCCACCGTCTGATGCCACCATCAGGCAGGGGCACCTTGTTACAACTTTGCACAGTGGCGCTTACTGGCCTCCCAAGACACTGCTTCATCGCACCTCCTAGAAACCGCAAGGCTTCAAAAACTTTAAGGCCAGAAGTCCTTCCACTGAGCCTAATGGGGGATCTGGGCAGCCCACTCACAGCCGAGATTAGCCACCGCTGGGATCCCCACGAGTCCCTGAGCTGGCGGCTGCCAGCTCCCTTCACTGCAGACCAACTTGCCCCACTGGATGCCCCCTCACAGCCCTCTGGGACCCTGGCACAGAACAGGGAGGGATGTGAAGCCAGGGAGAGGGAATGCCTGGACTTCTGGACTCTCCGCCATCACCCCATGTGGACTTCCACCCTGGGGCACAGACCAGACCCTGCCAAGGGAAAGCTGTGAGTGAGTGAGTGAGTGAGTGAGTGAGTGAATGAATGAATGAATGAATAAAAGAAATGAAGGCTACGAGCCCCTTCTCAAAGGCTTCCAGACACTCAGAGCTTCCCCGCTTCAAGCGAAAGCCCCATTCCCACGCTAAGAAGAAAAGACAAGACCTGCCATGAGCCCTCACCCTGTGCTGACACAGGGCAACCCAGCCCGCACAACACAGGACGAGGCTGTGGGAAGGGTCTCCTGTCCACGGACATCCTTCTTTCCCTAGGTCAAGAACCTCTCTCTCTGCCAGCTCTGCCAACCCAAGGTCCCTCCCCCAGCTAGCACGTGGTAACAGGAATGCCCACAGCCAGCACACCTTGGTTTTAACAAGTCCCTGCCCAACCAAGCAAGGCTCCGCTGAGCTTGTGGTACACGTGGGGGCAAGGCGGGGTCGGGGGTGGGAGGGAGTTTGGGAGCTCCTCACACACAACCCCAGCCCAAGCCCACCTCAGGCCAGGCCAGGCCACCACCACCCAGTGCTTCCCTTCTCCGGGCCTGGGCCAGTCCCACCTGAGCGGTCCAGCCACAGGAGGGGCGGGGCCTGCAGGCTGTCGGCCAAGTGTGGGACCCTGAGGGGAGGAGGGAGGCAGGCGCTCTTAAGGCGGGTCTGAGATGAACTGCGCCTCCCCTGACTGCTCACCTGGTCTCTGAGCTGTCCCGATCCCAGGAGCCAGGAGTGAACGCAGCTGCCTGTCTGCCCTGGACGCCAGGTAGGTGCCTTGATTCTTTAAGGAGAAGAGAGGGAGACTCAGCACCTTCCCAGCCCTGACTCGTTTAACCCCGTGTCCTCTGCTTCTCCACTTCTGGGGCTTGGGGCTCTGGGCTCAGGGTGACGGTGGAGAGAAAGGGGGAGAGGCTGCAAAGGAGAGAGAAATAATCTCAGGACCACTTTGAGGGAGAAACTCTGTGCCCCTGGGTGTAACAGATGAGAAAACCAAGGTGCAGGGAGGGAAAGAGGTTTGCCCAAGACCATGCAGATTTGGGAAGGGAATGGGTACAGAACCAGGCCTCCTGCCTTTCAGCCTGGCCTGAGCCCTGGGGCTGGGCCCCTCGGGCTGCTAGGGACCCAGAAGTGGGGACCGTAGCCTTCAGTGGTCCTGCAGGTCCCTGCTGCCCCTGGGACTGGGTAGAGGGGATGGTACAGTCAGAAGCCACCCTTCCAGGATGGGGGTTGAGTGAGGATTGAGCTAATAAGGCAAGTAGCTTTTGGGGGGGCTCAGGCTCACTCTCTTCCACCCTATCCCCTCACGGGCCTGGGCCTGCAGGAGGGAAAAGAGGTTGGCAGTGACTCAGAAGAGGAAAAATGCCAAGGTGGCAGGATGCTCCTGCCTCCAGAGCCCTTGGGAACAAAGAGATTTCATGAGTCCAAATCTGAAGGGGGATTGGGTGGGAAAGACCTATAAATAGGGCTGAGCTGGCTGGAGACCTCTCTGGCCCCTACACTCACCCCCATCCTACCTCTACCACCACCACCCACACACACACGAAGTCCTGAGCCCCAGGGACCTGCCCCTGCCCCTTAGAGCAGGGAAGAAAGAGTTAGGACAGTACACTGGTCGGGGCAGGACATCCAGGAACAAAGGAAAGTGCCCAGGCCCTGCTCGGGGAGATTCAGGGACATGCAAGTGAGAGGAGTTTGAAGAAGGGCCCTCCCAGGCCTGTCCCAAGGGTTCCAGAATCCCAGGAGGGGAAGAGGTGAAAGGGGTCCTAAATCTATGGGGCAGAGGCATGGGGTATGGGAGCCTGGACCACCCAGGTTCAAGTCCCAATCCCACCCCTCGGTTCTGTGGGATGCATGGCCTTGGGCGAATCCCTTAACCTCTCTAGCCCCACAGTAAGAGTGCCCTCCTCACAGAACCAGTGAGAAAAGGAAATGAGTCCACTTTAACTGTTATTATAATATCCCTATTATACAGATGGGGCAACTGAGGTCCAGGAAGGAAGGAAAGGCTTCCTTCCCAGGGTGGCACAAAAGTAGTTTCCAAATCAGTTGGCAGGCCTCCTAGGCCCTCAACCCGTGGGGAGACCCAGGCTCCCAGTGTACTCCACAAAGTCACTAAGCCCACCTCCTCCTCTGCGGGGTCCAGAAGAGAACCCCGCCGAGGTCCTGCCCCAGCAAACCCAGGCCTCTGGGAGCGTGTGAGGAAAAAGCCACAGCTCCGTGTCCTCGGCTGCCCCCAGGAAGGAGCTCAGAGACTGATTCCCTTCCACTGCCATTTATAGACACACTTCAGGAGCCTGGGATGCGCCACCCCCTCCAGGACTCAGCCAAGGAGAAGTCTGGCGGAGGCCCACAGGAGCCGTGGACAAGGAGAGGGGCCTGGCTCTTCTCATTAACTTACTGTGTGACTTGGGCAAGTCACGTGCCCTCTCTGGACGGCAGGCATCCCTCTGCATTTGAACTCCGTGTGGCACAAGGAGTTAAGCGTCCGAAGGCCCACAGCCTGGGTTTGAATCCCTACTCTATCACTCATCTAGGTATGCAGCCTGTGCAGATTTCTTAACCTCTCTGAGCCTCAGTATCTTCATCTGTGAAACGGGCTGGTGCTATGGGTGCAATCCTTCCTAGGATTGTGAGAGGAGGGTTACCAGAGGTAAACACATAGATCAGCCCTGGGCACGTGGTGAACACTTGAGAAGCCCTTATGCCCTAGATGAGCCCTTATTTCTAAGTAGCATTTTGAGCCATCCAACTGCTTTCCCAAGCAGCACCTCACTGGTTCCGGGTCACTCTCAGAGAGGGGGAAGGCCAGGAAATCTCATGCCCACCTCACAGAGGAGGATGCTAAGGGTCAGATTTCACTCTAAGGAACTGTTGGAGCTGGGAATCGAATCTGAATATTCAAGCTCCAGAGTCCGTCTTTATTTCAATAGCTCCAGGCTGGTCTCAACTCCTTTTCTAGCACCTGGGGTCTGACTCTGAAAGGGGGTCTGACTCTGAAAGGGGGTCTCATGGAAGCATCTTGGGAAAAGGAGAAGCAGAGTTGGGGAGCATCGGTGATGAGCAGCGAGGCTCAGGGCAGGCAGTGGTAGTGTGACCAGCACGTCCCAGCCCCTTACAGCTTCCTTGGCAGCCCAAGTCCCAGAACCTCTTACCCCTTACCGATCCCCACCTATAGTAGCAAGGTACTAATATGTGACAGTATGGTTAGACAACAGGAAGGACTTTCCACAGTGAGGAAAATGAGCAAGTCGAGGCATCTCTTTCCCAGATGAGCATCCAGGGAGTGAATATCATCTGATGTCACTGCCCAGCTCAGAACCGTTCTGTAGCCCCTCCCCCTCGTCCCACTGAGCCCAGCCCGCAAGTCTCTGCAGGGGCTGGCCAGACTGCCGCCCCCACCCCATCTTTCCCTCCGTCTACCCTAGGTGCATCCTGTTCCCATGTGCTCAGTAATGTCTGCCAGTCACTCCCGTCTGTCAGGGCCTCTGAACACCTGCCTGGCCAGCTTGCTCCTGCTTTTCCTTCCTGCCTCCCTTTATACATGTTCCTTCGTCCAGGAAGTCCTCCCTAACCTCCCCACCAGTGCCTGCAGAGTCCCCTCCACTCCCCCCACTCCCTAGTGCCACTGTTCACGTGATTGCTCACCTGCTTACTCATCTGGTTCACACCCTGGCCCACGTGGAGTAGCAGCTAAATGCAGGGGTTCTGACGTCGGGCAGCCCGGGGTCCACTCTGCTCTGACACTCGTTGGTAACTCCCCCCCGGTCAAGTTATTTACTCTCTGTGTCTCCATTCCCACATTGTAATATGGTGTAATTATAATATTACTTCATCGGGTGGTTATGAGGATTTTAAGACTTTGTGTGTAAACACCAGAACTATGCACACAGTAATTACTCACTAAATACTAGCTAGCACTTAATAAATAAGGCTGGTACCTAGTAGATATTTAATAAACATCTATAGAAGTTATTTTATTTAACAATAACTTGCATAATGCTTAGTATGTGCCAGGCTATTCTAAGCATGTTACACATATTAACTCACTTTGTAGGTAAGGAAACTGAGGCACAGGGAAGTGCTCTAACCTGCCCAACATTATACAGCTAGTAAGTGGTGGAGCTGAGATGCGAACCCAGGTGGTTTGGCTCCAGCTTCCACGTCTCTCCATGGAGGAATAAATATGCCTTTGTTTGCGGGGGCGGGGGGCAGGAGGAAGGGGCTTCATCTACAAAGGTACTTAGCTCCCACCCTGGCCTCTTTCAGGTCCTGAGAGCTCCTGGTTGGCAGGTGACATCTCCAGGATATAAGCGAGGCTGGTCGGAAGCCAGAGGGAAACTGCCGGACGCTGCCCCCGCCATGTCACAGGTGATGTCCAGCTCCCTGCTGGCAGGAGGCCACGCAGTCCACCTGGCTCCCTGTGAGGAACCCAGGAGGGCCCTGCACCCAGCACCCAGCCCCAACCTGCCACCGCCGCAGTGTCCTTACTATACCACACAAGGCTGGGGAACCCAGACGCTGATGGCCCCCACACCCTGCAAGGAGCCCCACGACAGGCTCCAGCAGGCCCCCCCGGCCAGAGCCAAGGCCAGCGGCCTCCTACCGTCCCTGGGTGAGCAGACCTCAGGTGCCCTGGGCGACCTGGACTCCTACATTGACCTCTCCCTGGAGAGCCTCAACCAGATGATTCTGGAACTGGACCCCACCTTCCAGCTGCTCCCTCCAGGGCCTGGTGGCCCCTGGGCTGAGCCCACCCAGAGCGCTTCCTGGAGGAGAAAGAAAGAGGAACCTGAAGGCTTGGGTAAGGACCTGGGCACAGTGCCAAGAGCGGGGCAGGGGGCCAGAGCTCAGGAAGGAGGACTTTCCCTACAGAACAGGAGCAGGAGGCCATGTCCTGCTGGGAGATGACCTGCAGCCTTAAACAATTTGCTTAATTTCTCTATTTTTGCTGCTATAAGAAAGGGATAAATGCAAATTTCCCTCACTATCCACTTCTATTTGGCTCCTGAGTTTGGAAAGTGATGGATATCTGCTTTGTGTGATTTTTCAGATCATTTAAATAGGCTAATACAGGTATTTAAATATACATACTTTTATATATTTTGCATAATGCCATGCATTATTTATATATATATACACACACATATATTTTTGTACAATGCCATGCATTATAAATAAGAGCACAGAAGATGTGGGAACCCCAGAACCTTGCTATTCTGTGTCTCTCCTTAGGTCCTTACCTGGGCATCTTAAAAGTTTTGTGGGGTGCCTATCTGATCCCCTGTCCCCGTGTAGGGGAGCATTACTCTGGGGAGGCCCAAGCTGGACAGACGGAGCGGGAGGGACCCAGATCTCGGCCTGCTCAGGGTGGCGGCTCTGCTGTGTTATGCGGTAGTGATCTAGTGAAGGTCTGACGCCAGCCTCCTGGTGGCGGGGGGAGAGCCCCAATATGACGCCTGGGTCAGTTTCCGTGGTGTCAGTTCTCCCACCACGGCCCGTTTCAGGCCGCTGCCATGATGTCACTGAAGGTGACCCGGGAAAGAGATACACGGTGGCAGGCTATGGCATGGTGTTTGCGCCGGGCCAGCCCGGCAGATGTAGGTAACCTCAAGAGTGTGGATCATAGTCAAAAGCAGGAAAATTGTTGGGATGTGATGAATTTTGAATATTTATTAGTTTTGTTTTCAATGTCAGTTTATTGCATTTTATGTAATTTAATTTTTAATAATGGCTGAGTTTAGCAACCAACAAAATCCTGGAAATTTAACGATCAGCTGTCCTGAGTTGGTACAAGCCACCTCCAGCACACCACTGAATCCTCGGAGGTCTAGAAACCCCTACATCCGGCTTCAGTTTCCCAAACAAAAAGTTTTAAGTTTACTTTGAAAACGAAGGTCAAGGAGCAGCAGCCCCATTAGACAGGCCGGTCAACTGAAGCTTCCAGGGATTTAAGCAATCAGTGTGGGCCCAGGAGTGTGGTTAGGATTAAAGACAGGATCCATGAGAATTTCTACTTGTTTATTGAGTGCTTACTATATCCAGGCACTGTGCTGAGCACTTTATGGTAGAACCTTTGATCCCCCCAGTTCACCCCCACGAGGCAACTGTTTTATCCTCATTTTATGGATGAAAAGCCTGAGGTCCATGGAGTTGAGTCAGGAGCCAATCCCACCCAATCACCAGAGTCAGGCAGACCTTACCCGAGCTGTTCACTTCTTTGTGTCTCAGATTCCTCGTCTGTAAAATATAAATGAGTTCTTACCTCAAAGGGTGTTGCAGGGATTAAAAGAAATAACACTCGGGTGTTTACCACCAGTCCCGGTGCACCGTGAGTCACTATAAGCAGTGGCTGCTTTATTAGACCCCAGGGCTGCATTCAGGACCAGCCCCAGGACAGGGTCAGGCTCCGGGGTGAAAGTGAGCCTGGCACCCAGGTCCTCTGGCGCCGGGGCCCCTGATCTGCCTTCTGTTCCTCCCACTGAGCTCTGCCTGCCAGGCCAGTTAAAAGAACTGCCTCCCGCCCTCAAGAGTCATCCTGCTTTTTATGGCCAGCCCCGGGCATGCCTCTGCAGGGAAGGTGGTTGGGGCCTAATTGCCAGTGACAAGAGTAAGTCCAGGACTTTAATGTTCCTGCCCCAAGGCAGACTTTCCATTCCACACACTCCAGGCCGGGGTGGAGGTGGGGAGTGTTGAGACCAGTCTCCGGAGCATCCACCTGTGTGAGGAGGGGACACTGACAGTGCGCCCTTCCTCCCAGGGGCCAATGGGCAGAGGTCCGTGTTCTCACATGTCCTGGCCACAACCTGTCGACATGAGGACGTGTCCACCTGACTCAGACGCTCAGAAGGCAGCCGTGGTCAGAGAGGCCTGAGGAAGCTACCTAGCTCTGTCCTAGCCGCTTGTGATGGAAATTTTTTTTTAAATCCTCTCCTCTAATCTGCACTTGGATACCTATGATATCAGGGAGCTCACTCCCTCCCAATCCGGCCTGCCTGGTTGGCTCCCTTTTAGAAAGTTCTGTGTGATCACTCAGAATAGCGAGCGCCCGCATGTCACTGTGCTGAGCTGCACCATACACCCTGACCCCCCAAACCCCTCCCCTCAGACCTCCACTACTGGTGACAAAGCAAGCTCTCCTTGGCCGGTGGCAACTAACTCTGGGCGCCCCAAGAGCTGCCACATGGCCACAGCTGTTCCCTGCAGAGGACCTCTCTGCGTTTGCAGTCTCCTTCCAACTTTCAGGGTGTCAAAGGGAAGACAGTCCATAACAGAGGGACCAGCAGACGTTTGCTGTTTCTCTTCCCTCACTCGGCAAAATTAAAAACTAAACATTGGTGATCCTACGTTGACCCCTCCCCTAAATGCAGGCAGGGGCAAAAGTAGATGTACTGTTGTTCATATGGAAAATAATACAGTAATCCATAAATAATAACACGAGAATAAACTCTGTTCCGAGTGCTCACAGCCGTGAGCCTACTTGTGCCCCAGCCTGCAGGTACAGAAAGACCTTGGTGATGCCCGGCCCCAGCATCTGCCCTGCGGAGGAAATAGCGATGAGCTAGCTCTCTGCCCCTGCCTCCTGCTGACCGGCCTTCAGGCTTGGTGGTGACGGGGCAGGGTTCCCATCCCACCGGGGATGTGGCTCCTAGGAGCAAACCCCGGATTTCTCCCTTTATCCTCCCTTCCTCCCCTGCCCATCTTTGGAACAGACCCCCACATTTTATTTTCCAGCAGTTTCTGCCAGGCAAGGCTGTTTGCCAATCCCGAGTGAAAGGTGCCTGAATACTGTCTCTCCTTCCCCCACCCACGTGACCCCACCTACCCACCCCACTGGGTGCTGGCGCCCGCTTCCACTGTGCGCTGCTCAGACTCGCCCCAGGGGCCTGTAAACAGTAACTGCACCCGGTGATGGGCGGGGCCTCCCCCCCCCCCTCCCCTCCCCTCCCCTCCCCCTCCCCTTCCCACAGCTGCGCGCACCTCGGGGCAACAGCAGGAAGTGACTCACAGCTCCAGGGCCGCTCCTGCACTCCCCGCTGGCTTCCTCCTCCCCCAAGCATGGCCTTTGGAGAGTCTGGAAGACGCAGTGAGGAAGCGGCCCACAGGTTCCCCAGACCAGCAGACCCTCCCCAAAGCAGCTAAGCACCTTCTCGCGGGGCAAGGCCTCAAGGAAAGGGTTCCCAGGAGCCCCTCCTCCAGGCGAGAGGCCCCCAGTCAGAGCACAGGCGCAGAAGTCCGGTACCTCTTACTCCCTGGCTGTGCGGCACTGGGCATCTCAGCTAACCTTTCTGTGCCGCGATTTCTCATGTTACACGGAATTAATAGTATTTCCTGCTTTCATGGAGTGATCGTGAGGGCTGAATACATTAATACAGGTAACATGTTTGTAACAGTGCTGGCACACAGCACTTAATAAATACCAGCCTTTATTAAAAATCGTGCAGTAAATGTTAGCTCCACCCCCTCCCCCGTTTCTCTGGGCCTCAGTGTCCTCTATAAAAGCGATGTCTGCTGGCGCTGGCCATGAGGACCGTTGTGCAGTTTGAAAGGATTATGGGTATAAACACTATAAAGTCCTATAAAAATACAAGTTGTACTTGCCAAGCTTCCAGAAGAATCCACCCCATTCCAAGACCTCATTTCTTTCAGAGCCCACAGCACATTGTGCCAAATATTCTCCTCTTGCCGTCAACAGTAGGACCCACGCTTTAGCCAGGGAGCGTTGGCCACCTGGCCAGTGCGGCCCCCAAAAGCAGGGGGGGAGAAGATGCTCCTACGACCCCAGTGGGGCCAGACTCCAGGCTCCATTCATCCGTCCACTTTATCCTCACCACCAGCGTTGGTTTTACACCCCCACTTTGCACACGAGGAAACTGAGGTTCAGGGCAGTTAGGAAAGTTACCCGATGCCTCTTGGGGGAAAGTGGCACAACCAGGCTCGTCTGACGACAAAGACAGGCCCGTGCCTCCACCTCTGGAGCAACAAGCCCAGGTCAGCCCGCCATCGCCTCTCTTCTGACGCAGCCCTGCTCCCCAGCTCCAGCCCCAGCAGGCTCAGACAGAGGCAGCAGTGGTGAGCAGAGCCAGAAGGCCCTACCCCAGAGCGGGCCAGGGCAGGCAGGGACTCCAGAGTCACAGCAGGCAGGGCACATATGCCAGGGCCCAAGTAGGTGAGAGGCGGGCAGACAGGAGCTGAGGGTGCAGTTTCCTGCTGACTCTACCTCAGTTTCCATCCTGGGAAGCCAGAGACAGGGGTCAGAGCCCTCAGTAACCCCCACTTTTCACCACCTTTGCTGGAAAAGTACTGAGGATAACTCCTCTCCCCCAGGCCAGGAAGAGGGGTGTCCATCCCCACCATGGGTAGAACCACAGGGCACCCCACTCCAGGGAGGAACACGGTCTGGGCACAAAAGTCCTAGGTGCCCTCACTGGGGAACTTAAGAGCTTCAGAGTAAGCCAGCAGCCAGGGCCAAGTGCAATCGATGACCAGCCACCACGCACCAGCCACCAGCATGGCCTGCCTGCCCTGCCTTCTGGGAACTCCTGCTCTAAAGCAGGGTTCTCAAACTCCACAGTGGACCCGGATCCTCAGGTTCTTGCTAAAACTGCAGATTCTGATGTGATAGGCCCAGGGTGGAGCCTGAGATTCTGCATATCAGGCCCGCTCTCAGGTGTAGTGAGCTGCTAGGCAGGGACCACGGTGACGTTGCAATCACCTAGGGAACTTAACAAACAGCCTGAGGCCTGAGCCCACCCCAGAGATTCTGGTCTAATGGGTGTAAAGGGCACCCTGGGCATTAGGACTTTTAAAAGCTCATTGGGTGATTCTAGGGTGTAACCAGGGCTTCACAATAGGTGCAGACATGGAAACAGCTTTCTCATGCCCTGAGTAATAGAGGCACCAGGAGAGGTGCCTGGCACACTCTGGTAGGCAGTCATTTCAGCCTGAAGGTGGGGCATACACAAAGGGCTCACTACGTGTGGGTTTTAAAGGGCTAACTATGTGACAGGCACAGCGATGGGCCCTCCACACTCATCCCATTCCATCCTCACTGCCCCATTGGACAGGCGTGGGAACTGGGCTTCCAGGTAACGAAGTCCGTTAGCCAAACTCTCCCACGTAATGAGTGGCAGAGCCTGATCTGAAACCCCGGGCTGTCTGACTCCAAGGCAAGGTCTGTCCCCACCACAGGAAGATGTCACCAAGAGGGTGACTCTGGCAGTGGGCCCTGACGTTGGAGCTGGACACCAGTCCTAATTCCAGTGAGCTTCTCTGCTCCGAGTCTCAGTTGTCTAGTCCGTATAAGAGAGGGGGCTCTCCCAGCGTCCCTGTCCTGTGAATCCAGCCTCCTGGTCTCACCAATGTTCTGCCTCTATCCCCAAAGATATAAAATACATCGAGGTCACCTCCACGAGGTCAACGTGCCACGATGGCCCCCAGCGCTGCTCCAGCCCGTCTGTCAGCCCGCCTTTCGGCTCCCCGCGCAGTGGCGGCCTCCTCCTTTCCAGAGACGTCCCCCGAGAGACCCGGAGCAGCAGTGAAAGCCTCATCTTCTCTGGGAACCAAGGCAGGGGCCACCAGCGTCCTCCACCCCTCTCTGGGGCTCCGTCCTCTCATCCCCCACCCTCTCCTAGCATCTCCATCCCCTGCACGAGGAGCAAGGCCTCGGGCCCCCATGGCTTGGGTTCCCCACTGAAGGCTTCCCCAGGCTTGGAGAAGAGGCTGGGGGGCCCTGGCCCCCAGCAAGGCAGCAGGGTTTCCATGCTCTCAGCCAGCCCAGCATCTGACGTCAGCTATGTGTTTGGAAGGTAGGTCACTCCCAGGATAGCTTCTGACGTTTCCCCCACAGCACGTGTGCACACGCACGCACACGCACACACACAGAGCCTAAAACTGGAGAAGCACCCTGCTCTGAGCAAAATCTGGGAATGCACCCAAAATAAAAGAGTGGCTGTTCTCTTTTACGCCACCACAGCCATGGGGATCTCAAGCCTTCCATTTAGAATATGATTCAGTACACAAAAATCTTGACTTACATCCACCTCTTGGGAAAAGAATTGTATTAATAAGGCCCATCTATATCCTTTCTAGCCCTCATACAGTCCATCTCGGGGAAGAGTTTGGTTCTTGTTTTGTTTTTTTTAAAAGGATGTAAATAGACTTGAGGGGCCTAGGATGAACCATTTAGGGAAGAAGAGACTCCTTCCTCTTCGTTGCTGGCAAAACCCAGCCGGAGGGAGGCAGACCTGGGCATTATTGACGATTGCCCAGCCCAGTCCCCGCAGGCCTCCCAGTAGAGCTGCCCCCACACACCCACCCTGCACAGGAGGACCAAACCTCAGGACTTCTGTCCCCCCACACCAGTTCCAGAGCCACTGTGTGGAAGCAGTCCCCAGCAAGGAGGCTGGGGTCCCACAGTCATGCCTGCTGGCACAGGCCTGTGAGCTCAGGGAGAGTCCGGCTGGGTGCAGAGCTGGCCTCCTCCTCCCCCTGCCAGGAATTCCCTGTGCATTAGATCAGACGCGGTCCAACGCAGGTCCAGCCTGTGTGCAGGGTTCATGGGGGTAATGGAGTGAAGGGGATGCTGGCATGACAGCTCGGTCAGCCCTACCTTGCTGGGGAAGCAGAGGGAATCTGTCCAGCCTGAGCCCTGTGATGAGCGGAGAGGCAGCCCATTCAGCTACTTTAATCCATCAGACTCAACAGCGCAGGGACATTTCTGTTCCTTCGGCACCCCTTGGGGGTCAGGCAGGCATGCCTTTTGCTCTGGGCTATAGAGAGTGGATTCTGCAGTATTTTATTTGGCCAAGGCCATAGGCACCTAGATCACTAAACAACAGAGCCTGGCTCTCACCCCCGCGTCCAGCTCGGCACCCTAACACTCTGCCCATCTGCTGCTCTCCCCCTTGCAGCAGCCAGTCCCTCCTCCACGCCAGCCTCTCCAGCCAACAGTCATGTTCTAGGTCCTTGGAAAGCCCAGCCAGCTCTTCCTCCAGCCTCCACAACCTGGGCCCAGTGTCCCTCTGTACAAAAGCCAGTGACATCCAGGTCCCCAGCAACACCATCGCAGGCATGGGCCGGACCAGAGCTACCTGTTCCCCACCACTGGCCAAGGAACATGCCAGCAGCTGCCCCCCATCCATCGCCAACTCCATGGTGGACATACCGATCGTGCTGATCAACGGCTGCCCAGAACCAGGGTCTCCCCAACCCCAGGGGACCCCAGGACACCAGGACTCCGTCCGATCTGGGGCTGCTTCTGCCAGCAACCCTTGTCCGGCCACCAGGAGCCACAGCCAGTCCCCGCCAGAAGCCTCTCGTGCCCCATCCCCAGAAGGCACGGGTAAGCCAACCCCTCAAGCACTGCAAGCTTTGGCTACGGGGGACAGACAGAGCACCAGTGGGTGCCTGCAATAGTCAGTCCACACACTGACTGCATGCCTGCTGTGTGCCAAGCACCATGCCAGGGAGGTGGGAGAGAGGAAATCAGTCTGAAAAGAGAGACCAAAGCCAAGGATAACTGTAGAATAGGATAAACACGAGGGTAAAGAAATGTTCGAAGTCATATGGGACCACAGAGGGAGGGGTGATCCCTTCCGTCTGGAGAACCGGGAGGACTTCTCAGGATGGGACACCTTCTCTGGATCTGGATGCAGATCAGGAGTCCGTGGCCAGAACAGGAGAGGAAAGGGGTCCCCAGCAGAGGGAACAGCGCCCACCAGCGTGAAGGTGTGGAGCACAGGGCCTAGTTAGGAAATGAATGGACTGTTGGGTGCCGGTGAGGTCGCTGAGAGTAATTTAGGGCCAGATTGTAAAGGGCTTGAATAGTAAGCTAAAGGGTAGATTTTATCCCTCAGGCAATGGGAGAGCATCAGAGTGTCTCAAACAGGGGAGTGATGGGGCAGCCGACAGATTCGCTTGGCAGATGAGTTACGTACAGGGCTGGGCCTGTTTGGTTCCGTTTGGGTTCTTATCATGAGGTGGTCCAGACAAGCTGAAACGGAGCCTGCACCAGGGTAGTAGTTGGCAGGGGAAGGGGGTAGAGGAGGGGACAGAGCCCAGAGACCCTCGGGCCATGGAAGCAGCAGCCTCGTTGACTCAACTCAACTGAGGAGAGGGGGAGGGGAGGGCAAGTCAGTGGGCCATGACTCTGGAGTCAGTTGCTGGTGGATGGACGGGCAGACAAAGACGGACAGGGGAACAGAGACGAGGCATGCCAGTTCAGACAGCTAAAACCACAACACAGCAAACGCCCTCCCCCCTGGAGGCTGTGACTGCAGGCCTCCGAAAGAGCAAACCCAATCAGAGCCCAAAGCCTCAAACAACAGGCCGTGAGTAGAGCCCCTGCGAGCCCCCAGGACACTGCCCCTCCTCGCTCAGCCCTCTCCTTCCCAGGGCTGGCCTCTCAGCCCCCCTGGGCCGCCAAACGGGTATCAAGGTGACTCACGGCCGCGGGGGGTACCGGAGGCAGGAGGGGATGGATGACATGCTGACTCCAGCCAGCTGCTCAGTCCCACTCTGGAAGCAAGAGAAATGCACAGGCCTTTGAATCTGCTCTGACCGTTCCTAGGACGAATCATTTGCAGGTCTCAGTCCAGTGTTTGTGAGTTACTCTCAGCTGGCCACAACATACCTTTTCACCATGCTGAAGTTAAGAACTGCTGCTCTTGCCTTAGGGACCCAGAAAACGGGCACTCGGGCATCCGAAGAGCAGTTACTTCCTGTGGCGCTAGTCCAATGCTGGTTTGGCAATGCCTGGGACTGCCACTCATCACACCGGGGTCTTACTAGATTAGGCAAAACAGTCTCACAAGAAAATTCACTGGAGCTTCACAGGCTATTGGAGCATAAGGGGCCCTCCTCGGTTTCTGAGTCCACTCGGTCCCCTCTGGGCTTTAGGGGCCAAGCAGTGGTTCCCAGTCGGAGCCAGGAATCCCATTTCCTGACCTCCAAGCACACACTCTCCTGCCCGGATCTGCTGTTTTCCTTTCCTTCACCTTTTCTTTCCTTTTCTTTTTCAAACTGAACAAATCCCTAAGGAACCTGCAGGGTTATTAAGGAGGAGAAGAGGGAGAAATCAAACAAAGGATGTATCTCAGAATCCCTTATTTATCCTTTATTCAGTGCCCAGCAGGCAACACTAGGTTTGAGAAACAGTTTCTCATTAAATGGAGATTTTCATCTATTTGGGTTTGTTTTTTTTTACCCATTACCAAGGATACAAGGGAAGACCCCTAAATACTAGGTGCGCCAAACCCTGAAGTTCTGTTGCATTTTGCTCCTTTAGGCAGTTGGAGATATAGTGTGGTTAGGGTAGGAGAGGGTGGGTTGAATGGGACCGCCAGGCAGGGGGTGGGGGAGGGTCTCCAGCCTACAGGGCCCCTCCTCCTCTATCTGTCTCCAGGTTCCCCCAGGGACATGCAGCCCACCATGAAGTTTGTGATGGACACCTCTAAATACTGGTTCAAGCCAAGCATCACCCGAGAGCAAGGTAAGAAAAAACACCGTGTTTCAGTGGAGTCGGGCCTGGCCCCTGCAGTCAGGGCCCTGGGTGGTGGCAGAGAAAGGAACGGCAAAGGTCAGGTCCCAGGAAGGGCGTGTCCTGCAGACCGGCGGAGATGACACAAGAGTGAGGACTTCCCGGGAACGAGAGGTGGCTCTGTCACACCCACTCTGTGAAGACCCTACGGGGCTGGTGGGCAGAGGGCGTCCATATGGGGTGGTGACCGTCTCTGACCTGAGGATCGTTCCAGCCATCGAGCTGCTGAGGAAGGAGGGGCCGGGGACCTTCGTCGTGAGAGACAGTTCTTCCTACCGAGGCTCGTTCGGCCTGGCCCTGAAGGTGCAGGAGGCACCCGCAGCTGCCCAGAACACGTCAGGTACTCGCCTGTCTCGGGGCCTGGCAGAGGCAACAGCGTATGGTGGGGTCGAGTCCCAGCTCTGCCACTGCTTGCAGGGTGACCTTGGTCCGGGCCCACCCTGACCCCTGGGAGCAGGGCCCACCTCAGCCTCCCCCAGCGGCCCTGCAGCCCTGGGGCCCTGTGAGAAGCTCTTTCACAGCCAGCCTGAGCTGCGAAGCCCCTCCCCAAGTCCCCAGATTCCCTGCTTTAATCTCAGTGTGGGAAGAGGAGGAGGAAGCTCCCAGCCCCTCTCCAGGCTGCTCCTTTCTGAGCGCCCATCTCCCTCCAGACCGGACCCCATGTAAAAACACGTGTGTGGCAGCTTCTCACGTGCTTTCCCGTGGTCTCAAACATGCAACACACAGGGACGGGACGTCCACCCTGCCCCAGACACTGTGGGAGGCACCAGGGTGCCTCAACTGGGGAAAGAGGTTAAAAACAGGTCCCTGCAGTACAAGGTGCCTGGTCGCAGCCCCTCCCTGAACCCCAGGAGTGCAGCTCTCTACAACAAACGTGAGGTGACAGGGCCACAGAGAGTTAGCAGAGGGCCCCACGGAGCAAGTAAGCAGTAGAGTGGAAACCTAAGGAAGAAAAGCCAGCCAGGATTTCTCTACCCTATGCCTCTCGGGCTACATAAGAAAGTGAGCCCTGGGGTGCTGTGTGTTATCGAGGAAGCCTTGCCCGTGAGCCCAGAGAGAGGAGGGAGTGGTGGGTTGGTGGAGAAGGAGCGGAGGGCATTGTTTGCCCTCCCAAGCTGCCTCAGGCAGAGACCATCTGGTGGAGGATCCTAGGCACCTGGGAGGGGGCGGGGAGCGGGAGAGAGAAGCCAGGCTGAAGAGCTGAGACCTGATCTAAGCTACCCCTGAGAGTTCTTGAGACCAGGAGAAAGGTCTCCTGAAGGGAGAGTTACTGGCTGCAGAAGCCTTTGAGCAGAAGTGTGGGTACCTCCTTCAGAGAAGGCCTTAGAGACAGGATTCCCACCTGCAGCCCCAGAGGCAGGAGGAGGAGGAACAAGTTGACCCCTGGATGGACCCAGAGCGGGCTCTGGATGGCTTACCCACACCCATGCTTCCTTCTTCTTTCTTTGTCCAGGGGAGGACAGCAGTGACCTGATCCGCCACTTCCTCATCGAGTCCACTGCCAAAGGGGTGCATCTCAAAGGGGCAGATGAGGAGCCCTACTTTGGTGAGCCCCCAGGCCCCGGGGTGGGCCCGCCACCCTGGGCCAGGAGGGAGGTCTGGGAAAGGCCTTCTCACGTAAGACCACCCATATCCTTGCAGGGAGCCTCTCAGCCTTCGTGTGCCAGCACTCCATCATGGCCCTGGCCCTGCCCTGCAAACTCGCCATCCCGCAGAAAGGTGGGTCCGGGCCCCCAGGAGGCAGAGGCAGGGCGCCAGGTCTGAGCGTTCTCCCCAGCAGGGCAGGGCTCTGAGTGGTCAGGTCTCACCTGATTTGTGGGCTATTTCGGTGCCACAGTGACAAGTGCATACTCTAGGATCCATCAACAACATCTCCGCTTCCACACTAGGAGAATTCGAGGGTGTTTATCCCTGAACCTCAGTTTTCTCATCTGTGAAATGGGGACAGCTGTCATCATGCGTACTTATCTGGTGCACAGATTAAATGAGATAACTCAGGCGAGGCTCTCAGCACAACACCTGACACAGTGGACATTTGAATGAATAGTAGCCTTCTTTGAGAGGATGAAAGGAACATTAAATTAGCCATTTTGGGGGGGTTTGGGGTTTTTTCCTTCCAGATCTCACATTTACTGGGGACTCCCTCATTCATTCATACCTCACTCTACCCTGTAAAGTAGGTGATGCTGTTACCTCCATTTCACAGATAAAAAAAGTAGGGTCGGGGTGTTAAGTAACTCACCCTAAGGCACTCAGAGTCAGGCCTCAAGTCCAGAGCAGGAAGCCCCCTCCAGAGTGTACAGCTGAGCTGCACCCCCAGGCACCCCTGACAGAGTGAGGGAGGGGGTCATCTCGCAGGAGGAGCAGCAAAGGGGCTTCTGGGAGAGGGAGCAAGGACGGGAGAGCCCCTGGTGGAGGGGTGGCGACAGGTTCTCTACATGCAGCAAAGCAAGGCCTGGGTTGGTGTGGACTGGAATGAAGTGAGGGGTCAGGAGCTTCTGAGGACCAGGTCACTGCAGCTGTCCAGGGGCCAGAGGAGTAAGGAAAGGAAGGATGCATCAAAAGGCTTGCGAGCTGGGCGCTGGGGAGCCCGAAGTGGCCCCGTTCACCTGATTACAGTAACCACACCTGGTTTCTCAGCCCAGTCACTTCCTGAAGGTGTGGGCGGAGGTGGGGATGTTCAAAGGCATTAATGAAGCCTGTTCCTAGGAGAGGGGTCCATTCACTCCACCCCTGGCCCCTCGGGGCTTGTTCCTTTACTTTGGCTCAGAATTGGGAGGTGCAGACGGAGCCTCAGACCCCTGGATGGACAGCCGGGCCTCCTGCCTGAAGAAATCTGCGGGTGAGTGGTACGTGGGAGGCTCCGGGCTTGGCCATGCCCCTGGAGGGCACCTCCCAGCCCTGCACGCACGCACACGCATGTCCACACGTGTTTCTCATCACAGCCTTATTTCTTCATCTTTAACAAGGTGCCACATTCCTCCCCTCCCTGCAAACCGGGAGATGAGAGGCTGCAGGCAGTGGGCCAAGGGGAGGAGGAGCTGAAGAGCAGGGGCCCTGGGGAGGCCAACACCACATCCTGCACACACTGGGGCACAGGCGGACATGCTGGGGTCTGTTTGGACCTGTGGTACCTGCTCTAGAGGTGACCTCTGTGTCTGCCATCCTCTGTGGGAGCCTGGGGGCTTCTGCAGGCAGAAGGTCCCGCCTCCTCATGTCCAGAGGCCAATCACAGATCAGCAGTTGTCTGAGTGACAGCTCCTGCTTTGTTCCCCTAAGCACAATGGCCCCCTCCCCACCCTTGTCTTTTCTCTCTTCTCTCAACAATGAACAGGGCCTGCGAGGGGTGGGTAGAGGTGGAGGTGGAGGCAGCGCCAGCCATGGGTCTGGGGAGAAGGAAGATTTACCCGAGTGTCCCAACACACAGGGCAATGTTGTCCCACCCCAGAGGGCCAGGGGCCAGGGCAGTACGAAGCGACAGATGATCCCAAAGTCCTCAGGGGTCGGCCGCAAATTGGAGTCACCCACACAGTCTCAGTCTGTCTGCCTGGCGGCTCCAAGAGGAGCCCTACTGGTTTTCTGAAGAGGACGGGCCACCCTGCCCCCCCCAGCTCTGGCCAGAGGAAGGACCAGGGCCTGGGTGACCCCCACCCACCCCACAGATCCTGGCAGGGCCCCAGCCCAGTGTCTGCATCCCACAGGCTGCCATGCCCTCTACCTGAGTTCCGTGAGTGTGGAGACCCTGACCGGAGCCTTGGCCATAAGGAAGGCTATCTCGACAACCTTGGAGAGGGACGTCCTCCCCACACCCACCGTGGTCCACTTCAAAGTCACCGAGCAGGGCATCACCTTGACTGACCTCCAGAGGAAGTAAGGGACTTCCCTTACCCTGGGGCTGCAGGGCTGGGCAGGGTGAGCTGGAGGGCACGGCCAAGAGGGCTATGGATCAGTGATGAAGGTGGACTTCAGTGTCCTGGAGCCCACGGGGTCAGTGAGATGCTGAGTGACCCCAGGCAAGTCCTGCGTCTTCATTGAGCCTCACTCCGATGACCCACCAAAGCCCCCTTTCACTGTGACTGAGGGAGATGGAATCACCAAGCAGCATTCCCTGGGCACCGATTAAGTCCGCACCCACTGAGGGAACATCTGCCAGCCACTGGGACTCAGTGGGAGGAGGTTGCTCCTTCCCTGGGCTCAGGGATTTACAGTCTAGCAGGAGCCTGGTGCTGGGCTGGAAAAGCAAGTGACGACCAAGACGTAATTCCTGTCCTCAAATAGTTAGATGACAGGGTGGGCGGGGAGGAGAAAGGGGTCGAAATACCCACTGTGTAGGACAGACACATGGCAGAAGCACCCATGAAAGGCGGGAAGTACGAACACATGCCCTGGGGCCCGGCGGTGGGAAGGTTCGTGGTGGGCTGCAAGGGGCCCAGCTGGGAGGCTGGGAGGACAGGGAGCTGGAGATGGTGGAGGCGCACGACCCAGGGACCAGCCCTCACCAGCTCCCCTCCCTCCTTTCTCCTCCCAGGCTGTTTTTCCGGCGCCATTACCCCCTCACCACCCTCCGCTTCTGTGGCATGGACCCCGAGCAGCAAAAGTGAGTTCAAGCTAGGCCACAGGAAGAAGGCTGCCCAGGGCCCAGCTGCCCATGAAGTTCCCTTCTGGCTCTGGGACTGGGATCCCAGACAGGCCGGGGGCAGCAGAAGGAGGGGCAGGCCGGATGTGGTGGGGGCGGGGACAGAGCGGGGCATTCTCCACCCTGCTCAGCCAGGGCTGCTGCGGGAGTGGGAAGCACAGAGCAGAGCCTCAGCACTCACTGTTGTCCGTGTTCCTTCCCGCAGGTGGCAGAAGTACTGCAAGCCCTCCCGGTAAGGCCTTCCTGTCCACTCGGTCGGTCCCCATAAGAGGTCTCCCTGAGGCAGGGCCTCCCACCCAGCATAGGGAGGGAATTAAGAAAGAATAGGTGCCCATCCTGACCTTATGAACCCGTGATTTTGATGGGGGCAGCACAGGCCCTAACCTCAGGGAACCTTAGTCTGTAGGGAGGCTCCTGGTTGATGGCCAAGACACATCCTTGCCCTCCTCACTCTGACAGGATGTACACGGGTCCTGTTGTTCCCAGGGACCCCCATTTCAAAATAAGGAAACCTAGATCTTGAACTCAGGGACCTCCCAGTCTGACACTTGTCTGGGGCAGGGGCAGGGGCAGGGAGGGGCTTTGTGGGCTGGGCTCCCTGCTCCCAGCCTGGGGCCTCCCTCGGTGCCCCTCCTCACTCAGGCTGCCCTCTCCCACCAGGATCTTTGGGTTTGTGGCCAAGAGCCAGACGGAATCACAGGAGAACGTGTGCCACCTCTTCGCAGAGTATGACACGGTCCAGCCGACCTCGGAGGTCATCAGCCGGGTGAATGCTCTGCTGCAGGGCACAGAAAGGGTGTAGAAGGGAGCATGTGTCCCCAGATATCCTAAGGGACTTGCTCAGAATTCCTCTCCGCCCCTCAACACACCGCTGCACCACACTGATGGACCGATGTACTGAACTGAAGGAGACTGGTACTAAGTGGAAACCTTTGAACCCCCCATGACCTTCAGCAATGACCTTCATTCAGACCCTGACTGGGCCTCAGTTTCCTCATCCAGGAAAGGAGGCCAGTAGGACCCACTGTTCCTCCGAGACTTTGGTGGGCGTGTGAACAAGTTCCCTGCAATTCTGAAGCACACCCATCTCTCAGGCCCCCTGTGCAAACCACCTCTGGGGACGCCTGGCTCCATCAGCCTGGATGCCAGAGGCCTGCGCCCCTGTTCACGGCAAACAGCAGGGCTGGGTCATTAGACCGCAGGACCCTGGCCGGAGGCCGGCCTGGGAGCAGGTGGATGCAGAGGTGGACTGACTCTCTTTCCCTCCACATCTGTTCCTTTCCACATTTCCCTAAAGGCTTCTTGGGCAGCTGTTCCCAGGACAAAGCTGAATTCTCCGCCCTGGGTTCTTCCCGCCAGGAGGCCATGGCTACTAGGGCAGCTCAGCCAGGGCGGACTTGTTCCCATGGTCAGAGCGGACCCAGCTGTCCTCACGTTCTCGATGTCTAATCCCCTCCATTGCAAATAAGTGTCAAAGTCCCATCTTTTCTTTTAAGTTTCTGGAAAGCAAGTGTCCTCCTGTTGTCACAGCGGCCCCAGTGTTGCCGGTGTGACCACATCTGGGGTGGGGACAGAGAGATCCTTCTCTGAGATCCCTCCAGGACAGACACAAGGAATGGATCTCTCTAGTTCTGCCTCAGCTCCAGTCCTTCTGAGTCCCCCGACCCCCAACACACACGCACAGAAACGCACACCCCATTCTATGGTGGTGTGGCGACAACTAGCCCTACAGCCACAGGGGGGCAGCAGAGAGTCAGGAATGCAGCCAGGCCTCCCCACTCCAAGAGGCTGGGAGAAGTTGGGCCGGCTGTCCCGCCCCACCCCCACCCAGCCTTCCAGAAACTGGGATAGTTTGTCTAGCAGGCCTGGGGTCCTAAGGCAGCCACGCCATGAGGGTGGAAAGGGAGGCTCAGAAAAGAAGCCCACTTTTGCTCTATGAAGACAAGTACCTGCTGTCTTCTAGCCGTGGGCGCAGCTAGAGCATCATTATTTTTGGCCAAAGTTGGGCCTCACAGATTATGATTTCAACCCAGGAAGCCAAACCAGACTGAAGCGGCCCTGAGCTGATGGACTGGCTGAGACCAGCCCACCCAGCCTGTGGTCTGGCACCGCTCCACCCCCAGAGACCGCAGAATGTTAGACTAGGTTCTCAAGGCCACAGTGCCCAAGTCCTCAAGGTCACAGCCCAGGGGCAAGGGGCGGGGGAAGGCAGAGCTGGCAGAGAGCCCTCCATATGCTCTTGGGTGCCTGTGTAGCTCCCATCACGGAAAATAAAGTGTCTGTCTTTGCACAACAGTTGGTTCTAAGGCAATCAGGACTGTCCCCTCAGAGACAGAGACCTGAACAGAGAAGGGGACCTGAGTTGGCAGGAGCTGGCTGTGTCTTAGAGAAGCCCACCGGTGCCCCTACCCCCTCCCAGCAGGACAGCCTCCACTGGCTTCCACTTCATGAACCATCACTTAAACCATGCTCTATCCTTCTCGTGTCCAGCATGATCCCTTTCCTGCCATTCTGCCAGGAAGACAGAGAGTTAGGACTTTCCCTGTGCGGTGCCCCCCGGCTGGTTCCCAGGCCCCACTCGGGTTCCCTGAGGGGCAAGGAGAGGTGACTGGGACAGGAGGCACTTAAAAGGGGTTCAGGAGAGTCCTTGGACCCAGATGAGCCCCAAGCGACCAGTCCAGCCCTAGAGACCTGGATAGGAGTTCCGTCATCTCACTCTAGGCCTGGGGGGTTCTACCTGGCTTCTGCTGCTGGCAATCCAAGTCCAAGGGGTACCCAAGGGGGCTGCAGGGGGCACCCACTTTCCTGAAGAGCCTTAGGAAGGGGAGAGCTGCCGATTCTGATTGGGCTGAGCTGTAAGCCCCAGTGGCAGGTGCTGTCCTGGAAGGTGTTGAAAGAGGCGCTCCCAACAGCCGTGAGTGGCCCTGCCTCCCCTCCCACTACCAAACCGCACTTCCAGCCCCCAGCCCAGCCCGCCCCCATCGCCAGGCCCTGGGCAGAGTCTACAGAAGCTAAGAATCTCTTGCATGTGCCGTAGTTCGTCTTTCCTCCAGGAAAACTTAACACAGAACTTGACCTGGATGTTTGCTGGTGGGCAGAGCAGCCAGCTCAGCCAGGGTGGGTGGGAGGCTGGAGGGCAGAGGGGAGGAAGGACTGTCACCAACCCAGGAACCAGGAGGGGTGGGCTCGTTGCCCCCATACATGGACGCCCAGGAGTTTTCTCTCCAGAAGATTTCAGGCCTTGCAGCCCTTGTCCTTAAGCCCCCCTCCTGTGTCACTTCTCCCAGCTTTGCGTCCCTCCCCGTCCCTTCCTCCACCCTTCTCTCCACACACAGCGATGCTGCCTGCCCGCCTCCTCTCACTTCCCCGAGGCCGGTCCTCTCTCCTGCCTCCCCCCTCTCTCCATCATACCTTCTCCACGCACCCACCCCTAAACCCAGCTCCTCCTTCCTCACAGAAAAACCTTCCCTCTCTCTCACTCTTTTCCCGTTTAAATCCTTTGCCCCTTTGTCCCACATGGCTGGACCCAGAGCAAAGCCCAGCTGCTGCTGGAGTGATGGACGGCAAGGGAAGGTGGCAGCTGCCTGCACTGCCAACCATTGGAGATTCAGACACCCAAGCCCCACGAACCCTGCCTCCCCTCTGGCTGCAGAGTGACCTCCAGAAGGCTGACGCACCCTCACTCCCACCCCCACATCTGACTACTGCCCCACAGTCACCTCCTGGCGAGGCCAGGTGCTCACCTCTGCTGTTTCATCCTTGACCTCCTATCCTGAATTCTCATGCCATTCACTAGGCCCAGGGCTTGGAATCAGGGCAGGGCAGGGGGTTAAGGGCTCCCAACCCAGAGATTGATACCTTGATCCCATGTAACAACCGTTTTCTGGCTGCACGCTTTGTTCATGTGAGCCAGGAAACCACATAAATACAACGGTGTTGTGACAGAGGTTTGTAAGTGCCACGCAGGCCTGGCAGGAAGGGTAGAAACAGGGAAGACAGACTTTGCCCAGTTGGAAGGAATGAGGGCCATGTTACCAAGGAGACATCATTTAAATTGGGTCTTCAAGGATGGACAGGAGTTTAGCACCCAAAAAAGGGGGTGCAATCTCATGTACTGAGAGCAATGCGGGGCACATCCTATGTGTTTAATCCCACTTTACAGATCAGAAGACTGAGATGCGTGGGGCTCACCTGCCCACATGCACCCAGCTAGGAAATGGCAGAGAAAGAGGATTCCGGACCTGTGCCCACTCTATGTCCTCAGCATTCTCAGACAAGCAGGCAGATGAACTTGTGTGCAAGGCGCACGGGTATGAGACGGCATCACATTTAGCGTGGCTGAAGTGTGTGGCACCCAAAGGAGTGAGAAAGGAGCAGAGGAAAGAGGCAGGAGCCAAGGCATCAAGAGCCTCGCGGGCTCAACGGAGAACGTCTAGGGAACGAGGACTTGTTCCACGCGTGAACGAGCAATGCCAGGCTCAGAATCACTGCATGCTGTTGTGCAGGCTGCGTGGTGCACAGCCACACAGAGAGTGTGCTTGGAATTCATCCTGTAGGTCATGGAGAGACATCAAAGGCTTCTTGGGCAGGGAGTAAGCAACCACATTTGTGCTTTTGAAATATGACCGAGGGGCAGGAGGCAGGGTTGGGAGAAGTGTGATGGGAAGAGGAAGCTGTGAGCACTTGTAACTCAGGCCAAGAAAGGGATCAGAGCCTAAGAAGAGGGGCTCTCATTCCAAGACAGGTGGGAGCAGGAGCCTGCTTGGTCCAGGCCTGGGTCCTTGGTTCTCTCTGAACCTGGAAGGACCGTGTGGGAAAGAGCAGGACCAGAGACCCCCACTCACGCTGTATTAGTCTGCTCAGGCTGTCGTAATAAAATCCCGTAGACTGGGTGGCTTACACAAGCTGGAACAGCAGATACTTGCCTTCTCACAGTTCTGGAGCCCACAGCCAGCATGGCTGGGTTCTGCTGTGGGCTTTCTTCTGGGTTACAGACAGCCACCTTCTAACTGTTCACACGGCATTTCCTGCATGTGTCTTGGAGAGAGGGATCCATCACTTCTCTGGATGTTGAGGCTTAGTTTTCTCAACCACAATATCCCTACCCTATAAAATTAAGGTTATGGGCCCTGGCCGGGTAGCCCAGTTGGTTAGAGCATCATCCTGATATACCAAGGTTGCAGGTTCAATCCCCAGTCAGGGCACATACAAGAATCAACCCATGAATGCATAAATTAGAGGAATAGCACTTCAATCTCTCTCTCTCTCTCTCTCTCTCTCTCACTCTTAAATCAATAAATAAAAATAGATAGATAAATCAAACAAAATTTTTAAAAATTGCGGTTATGGGAAGACTAAAGAAAGACACCCCTGGACAACTGTGTGTTATGTGCGGACAGCACCTCCATCAGCCTTTTGCCGAGCACCTGATGTCCACGCCAAGTCCCGTGGCCCTGGGATGGGAGCTCCGTGGGAAAAACCACTCATCTCGCTCGGCACTGAGCCCCCAGCACCCAGAACAGTGCCTGGGGCACATCGAGCTGCAGTGTTTGTTAGAAGCTTTGCCCTGCAAAGCTATCTCATTGAATCTGGATGCCACCACCACACAAGCGCTATTTTTCAGCCTTGTTTGGTGGATATGGAAATGCGGACCAGGTGATTCATTCCCCAGGTTCCAACCAAAAGTGCCTGAGTGAGACTTGAACCCAGGCAACTGGACCCAGATCTGTGGTGACAATGATAACAAGGGAGACATTTGGAGCCTATTAAACCAGAGGCCACCAAGTCCAGTCCCCTGCCTTTCCAGGCACACCAGGATGGGGTTCTCTGCCCTGCCTTCCTGTGTCTCTGCCAAACCCCTCTTCTCCCATCAGGGATTAGGCCCCTCCCCACCCCACCCCACCCCAATTCCCAGCCTCAGGCTGCTCAGGACATTGACAAAGTCACCGCCCCCCCCCTTCCGCCTGGAAGGTGGCACATCCTCCTTTGCCATCTTCCACCGGGAATCTTCCATCAGGACCTCCTTCCTTCCTCCCAAATGATAGCCCTTGTTACTCAGTTTCCCCTTTCTGGTGTCTGAGGAATCCTGTTCCTTTTGGGTGCCCGAACGCCCACCTTGGTCCCACAGGGAGATGGTGCAAAAAAACACATTGCCCCAAGTTCTAATCCGCTTCTACCGTCGGCTTGTTTAAGCCTTCAGGCAAGCAAGGCACAGGCTCACCAGGCCTCAGTTTCCCATCTGGGTAATGGGTGAGCTGGCGAAGGTTTTAGAGACTCTTGTCAGCCTCGGTCTTCTTGGGAGTGACCTTTTCCAGCCACCAGGCTAGAATCATCCCCTCTCTCTCCACCCTCCCATCCCTCACCTCTACCCCCCGACACACACACCTTCTCTCCGACCAAGATCTTGCCCTGCTCTCCCCAAAGGTTCCTGTGTGTCCTTTCCTCCCTCCTCCTTCCCACCCCAGAAATTCAGGATCTCCCTCCTGGTAACCTCTACTCTTCCCCCACTCTGGGTCTTCCCCCATTTGGATTGTGCTGACCCTCCCTTCCTCTACCAGTGCCCAGAGTCCCCCATGGGCCACCAGCATCCCCTACAAGGCCACCATCTACAAATAGCACAACTGGAAGCTGACCCTTCCCCAGTCTGCAGGGCCATCTCCCCTCATTAGAGTCCCACGAACGTCCCCTGCAGGGGTTTACAAGGCGACTTGCGTTTTAAAAGGCAACCTCCCCACCCCAAAGAAAATTTTTCACAACTTCAAAGGTCCGCTCACACAGAAACCCTTCTGGGTCTATTGCCTGGGACTTAGGACTCACCCACCCCTAAACTCTGGGGAACGTTTTTGCTTCTACCACAGCCCCACCCTCGGGCCGGGCCTGTCCAGGGCTCTCAGAAGTGGGGGCGGTCACGGGCTCTGGGTCCTGGGAGCAGAGTTCAGGCTGGCCTGGCCTGACCCCTCAGGCTGCAATCAGGCCAGGGGTCACCAGGCAGTCACATGTCACTTTGGATGAGAACCCTTGAACAGAGGCTGAGAAATGAAGTTGGGAAATGGCTCAGGCAACGGCAACTGGCTTTTTTTTTCTTCTTATGCTTTTTTTGGGGGGTGGGGGGACTCTATTGTCTGTGATGCTGGAAAATTGAATGTATTTCCTGAGCAGTCTGGTCCAATTTCCCCCGGGTGGGGATGAGGCTGCGCTCCCCTCCCTGCTGCTCCAACTGAGAGGTTTCTAAGACTCAGACACTGGACCCTGAGCCCTGGCTGTGCCGAGTGGCACCCCACCCCCAGCACAGCCCTCCCCCAGGAAGCCCATACTCCACCCCCTGGGTGAGGGGGGAACTGTTTTAGGAGCTTCAAGTTTCCTTGTCTTTCTCACTCAGCAACCAGCTGCCTTGGCCTGTCCCCCACCACCCACCCCAGCTCTGCGTGCGTGCCCCTGGGCTCCCCGTCTCTCTCCAGACTCTCCAGGGCAAGCGGAGAGAGAGGTACAGCTGCAAAGCATTTGTGCTGGCCGCCAGGCTGGCGGGGGAGCCATCTGCAGCCAGGCAGCTGCCAGGCCTGAAATGACGGGAACCCTGGGCCTCAGCCTGGCTCCAGCCAGGCCCGGCCCTTCCACCCCAGCCCCCAGCACAAGAACCTCTCTGCCTACCAAGGCCAAGGAGGCCAGGGGTGAGGAGAATGACCTTGAGGCCACTCTGGGAGACAGGGGACAGGCACCATCAGCCCCTACTTGGCAACCTGCATCAGAGTTTTGCTGTGGGGGTGGGGAGGTCGTCCTCGGGTCGAGGACTGCCCGCCCTGGCCTGCCCAGCCTCAGTGAAAGACTCAGCTGATCACTGCAAACCCCCCCCCCCCCCCGTTAATAGAAGAGCTCCCAGGCCCATAGCCTGGGGAGCAGGGGAGGGAGAAAGGACTCTCCCAGCACTCCGAGAAGAGAACCCCCACCTCCACCCTCTCCCCTCTTGGGGAAGGACGCTGCGTGAGTGGACCGCTGGGGCAGCCCTCTGACCACGGCAGGCCCATCTGGTGCCAATCAGGAGAGCAGGTTCCCAGATGGCAGAGGGCACGTGGGGGAGGAAGGCCACGGCCTCACTGTGCACCCCTGCAGCCCTCCCCAGAGTGCAGCCCCGCCCCACTGGGTCTCCTTTCACCTCCCAGACGGACCTCACACACAGCCACTAGAAAGCTAGGTGACGCGAGGAAACCTGAGGGGCGCGGGCCTGCCTTTTCTTACCCAGTGGTCTGTCACCGTGGAAGAATTTTTTCGTTTATTTGAGCCAAACTGACTGACGACAATTGCCGGGAAGCAAAACCTCAATGGATTGAGAAACGGCTTCAAAGAAGGGCAGTGTGGCACCTTACTTCATACGTTATGATCGAAGGAGGAGACGGAGGGAGTTACATGGACTCCATCAGCAATAGATTGTGGGGGGGGGAGCAAAGGGGGAGGACGGCTGGGTGTAGGATAGCTAACAGTTAACAACGAGCACGGTAAAAACAACAGTGGAGGGGGTTTGTGGTCTCTGTTCCCGTGCGGGGGTTGTGCTTTGAGGGAAAAAGGAAATTACTCTGATATTCCAAAGGTATGTTATTGGTATGTTATCCTAGATGCAAAAAAAAAAAAATCACAGACAGGCTCCGTCAAGGTGAAGACTGACCTTTATTAAGGAAAAATACGGGCCCAGCACAGGACTCCCGGCCATGACCTGCTTTTAGTTAGAGAGTTCTCCTCTCAGACCATCCCATGAGCTTGCTCGAGGTCTCTGAGTGTGCAAGGCCACCACCACGCAGGCCTCCCCTGAGCCTGTCGCCTTTGGTGTGCGGCCGCTTTTTTCGCCCACGGGTCTAAGCACACGCCCCAGACCTCTGCCCACAGTGAGATGTTCAGACCACACGGGAGAGGAGGGAAGCTGGAGGGAAGGAGGGGCGTGGAGAGGTGAGATGGTGGCAAACAGAGAGGCAGAGCTAGTGAAGGTTCTAGAAACCACCAGGCCCCGGCTGAACCTTGTTATAAAGGGAAGGACATCAAATAATGCCACTTACTGACCAAGACCCGAGCCCTGTCCACACCTTCTGCCCACTGGTCTTACAGGCACCATGGACTTCCACCCCCATTTGACAGCTGGGCAAACTGAGGCTCCAGAGGAGTGAAGTCTTACCTGCCCAAACTCACCCAGCTGATAAGCGACTCCAGGTGTGTCTGACTCCTGAGTCTGGGCACCAGGCTGCCGTCTAGGAAGTCAAGGCTGCCTCAGCAGCCCCCACCCCGGGGCCACCACTCTGCCTTCCCTGCTCGTCTCCAGCCTTGGACCAGGTGGGAGCCCAGTTCTGGAGAAATGTACCCCCTTCGCCCAGGCCCTGCTCTGGGTCCCCAACCTTCACCCTCCCAACCCCAACCTCGGTCTCCCACCCTGGGGTAAAAGGATATGAACCTGGAAGAGGAAAAAAAGGCCCCTCCGGTCATGGCTTAGAGTCCTCACTCTGGCTCCAGGTGAACTTGGCCTCTGAGCCTCAACTTCCCCATCGATAGAATGGACCAGGGCATCTAAAAGTGGTTGGACAGTCCAACACCCATTCTTATCCTAAACAAACGCACAGACTTCCCCTTGGCTTGGAAGGTCTTTATGAAGAAGTTTCTGACGCCAGCTTCGGAATCTAAAGCTGGCAAGGGGGCCAGGAGGAGAGGGGACCCGGCCAGCCGTGGAAGCTGCTCATCGCCATCCCTGCCTGGGGGACGCACTGCTGCCTGCACTGAAAGCAATTTGTCATGCCCTGAATTAAGTGATTCCAAAAAGAGTTTAATTTCAGTTTAATGGCTCTGTTTTTGTGTGTAATTAAATACCATTGCATGGCGAAAATATGTTGTTTGCACTTTAGAGAGTGTGCAAGGGCCAGGGAAGCCAGTCCCACCCGGGTTTCTGTTCCCGGGCTCCAGCAGCCCCTCCCCGGTCTGGCTGCAAGGGTCTAGGTCGTGGGGAAGGGCACAGCAGAGCTGGGGAAAGCAGGGGGGTGGTGAGCAGACGGGTGCTCCTCGTGGTGCCTGCTCGCTCAGTAGAGCATGTTTCTAATTATGTACAGCACCCCCCTTCCACTCTCTGACCCCAACCCTCCCCAGCCCTGGGGCCTCAGGCGTAGAAGGGACAGGTCACTCTGACAGTGAGAGTCTAATTCGACACTTGGCTGGCTGGAGTGGTGTCTGCTCCCCACTGGGTGTGCCCAAAGGTACCCCATGGTCTCTCCTCCACTTACTGTTTCCATTCACTCCCCCTCCCCCTTGACTGTCTTCCCGGACTCATAGCCCGGCCCTTTCCCCCCTCTCTTCCCTGTGACCACCCAGCATTCCCGCTGCCAGCCTGCCTCCCAGCCCCATCCAACCCAGCATCTTCTTGCCTTTCTCTGGGTCAGAGGTGACATTGCCGTAGGCGTCGAGAATGCAGGGGGCGTTTCTCCGGCTGGGAATGTTTCAGGGTCACTTACCACGGAGCTATATTCCTCCCCCAGGACGGGGGTGGGAGGTGGGGGTGGGGCCGGCAGGCGCCCCAAGTCCTGCATGCTTCATAACATTCCTGGAGCAACTTGGGGGAATCGGGCCAGAGGGCAGAGAGGTTGGAACGGGAAGCCTTTTCCTGGAAGGAGCTGAAGGGATGACAGTGACTGGAACCTTGGGGCCTGGGAGGAGGAGGGGCCGGGAGGCTGGGCCAGCTCTCCAGAGACTCCCCCACCTGAATCCAATACTCGCGTAGGTCCAAGTCTCCACTTTTTTCTCCCGACTCCCACCCGGTGTTCCTGCCAATGGAAGGCCCAGCCCCCAACCCTCAGCAGACATCAGGGCTTGATCTCCACTAATGAGCTGGGAAATGGAAACCAAATGCCTGATGTGGATCGGCACCAATGGGCAAGGAGATGCTGGCGGGGTGCCCCCCCACCCCCCTGCTCCAAGCCACAGTAGGGGGGAATCACATTTTGGGGGGAGGCAGGGCACAGCACTCAGGGCTCTGGTTTTAAGTTCATCCAGGGATGGTGGCCCCAGGTCCATGCCACCTCCTTTCTACCTCTGCCAGGGGTGCCAGTGCCCCGTGGCAATGAGAGTGACCTTGTCAAGGGTACTTGGAGGCTGAGGTGGGAGGGCCAGGTATAAACCAGGCCAGCAAGCCTTCTCCGGAGCCCAGTTCTCCTCATGGTGACACTGCCTGAGATGGTTCCCTTTGCCCAGAGGACTGTCCACAGGGACGCTGAGCTGCTTTTACTTCGTTCTTTCTGGGACCTGGCCTCCAGGTCATGGGGGCGAGCGCCGGCCTTCTGTGGGATATGAAACTGCTCCCCTCCGAGTGCACGTTCTCTGCTCTCTGATGCTAGGCTGCCCCCCACAAACCCTGCAGAGGACACCTAACGAGTGAGGGTCACTCATGCACAGCAGGGAGGCGAGTACATGCTCTGAAGCTCCTATTCCCTCCCTCCTCGCCTCACACACAGTCAGCCAGGTTCATATAGACACGCCACACACACACACTCATCCACACACACCCAGACCAGGGACACGTGTCCTGTAAAAGCCCACACTCCCACACTTAAGGTTTCACTTTGCTATAGTCACACACATGTGCACGCACGCGCACACACACACCATACATATACATATGTCACAAAGGCACATCCCAGGCTATTTGTGCAACCACTTCCCAAGCAGACCCTGCTCTTTCTGGAGGCCTGTGAAAGAAAGGGACCTCCTACTCCCCACTGCCGAGGGCGCAAGGCCAGAGCATTTAAAGAGATGGTTTAGGGGTCTAGAGATACTTTCCCTGCATTTGGCTTAGGGACCTCAAATGTAATCAGCCGCCACGCCCAGCCTCCTACCCCAGCGTGCCTTGGCCCTGGCCCCAGAAGTAGGGGGCTCTCTGAAGTGTGGTCAGGGGGGCTGAGAGAGCAATGCTTGGGGTCACTTTGTTCTTTGTCTTCTGCTGCTGGCAGTGGATCCATGGTGCCTCAGGGGGACTAGACAGCTGAGCTAGGGAGCCAAGTGAAGACTGCAGCCCCAGACTCAACACGCAGACAGCACAGGTGCCAGTACTGCAGAGGCCAGGGACATTGAGAGGCCTAGGGGTGCCTCCGGAGTTGGGGAGGGGCTGGGAAGCGAGGAGCCTGCCCCAGGGTGCAGCAGCTTAGTCTCTGGGCCGCTCTTGACCTCCCAGAAAGAGACCCCCACCCCAGAAATGAGCGCCTGGCACAGAGGTGGGGGAGGGGAGGGATGTTGGGAAGGGACCAGGAATCCAATCATACCACATGGGCACAATCACGGGGCTGCCACCAAAAGCCCAGAGCCTGGTGTGCCCAGGGCAACAAGATCAAAGATGCCCCCACTCTCAGCCCCTCAGAATCAAATCTCAGCACAACCCCCAGCAGGAATGCAGGCAGGCAGAGCTGTGGAATGTGGTGGAACGTTTACCCCCTTTCCCAGGCTTCAGGGCAGTGCCTCCCCCTCACCACCACAAAATTAATAAATGAAATCCAGATGCAAACCCGATCTGCCTCATGCCCCAGGAAATGCCCCAGGTCCACACACCAGCTGATCCCAGAAATAGCTGTGGCCCAGCAGGGCTGTCCTGGCTCCCTCCCTTTCGAGGTCATCATTTCCCCACCCGGAGTCTGAACACAGACAGCGCAGAGTTCAGGGACAGGGAGGCCCCGCAGGAAGAGGCCGCACGGAGGGGGTGGGGCACTGACTGACTGTCAGTGGTCCTTCTGCCGTGTAGGAGAGGCCGCCCCACCCCTACTGCATCCCCGTCTCTAACTGTAAATAAATTGACGGAACATAATTGTCTAGCATTTTTTATTTTGTTTTGTTCTGTTTTGTTAAAAAAAAAAAAAAGAAAGAAAGAAAGACAAGACATTCTGGCCAACTGGTAGGTCCTTAAGTCTCCTTCCATCCAGTCCGGCCAGAAAACGCCCAGGAGGCGGTGTGAAGGGGAGGGAGGTGCAGGGGGGGGTTGGTGTGGAGCAGGAGGCAGAGCCACACAGGCTGTGAGCCACTGAAGGACAGAGTCATCTGGTGACTTCATCCTGGTGACTTCTAACCCCAAGTGGAAGGAAGCAGGACCCCAGGCAAGCCCCAGCCCCGGACCCTGAGGTGCTGGTCCTTCTCTCCATCAGGCACACGCAGTCCTGTCACACACTCTTCCCTCTCCCCCTGACCGCTCAGACGCCGGCCCCACCGCCCAGCCCCGTCCTGCAGGCCTTCCTCTGGCCCTCTCTTCCTTGCTCCACAAGCAGGGACTCGGTCACCAGGCAGTAAAGCAGATGACACTACACCCGACCCAAGAGCAGGTGTGTCTCCGCAGGAAGAGAAGAGGAGCCCGCAGCCCTTGGCTTTGGGAGTGGGTCCAGTCTCCTGACCACGGGGCCACCCGCCACCCCACACCTTCCTATGGCCTCCACTCCATGACTAGCTCAAGGGGAGGGACAAAAGTCAAGGTACATGTCTACTCTCCTCCTCTGATGACGGGAACAGGACTCCTCCCACAGACCTGTGCTCACTGTACAGGACTCGGCCCCTTGTGTCCGAGTCAGAGGAAGTCAGAATAAGAGCCCCCAGGGCTGAAAACCAGAGCTGGCATATGATATGTAGTCAATACATGTGTTTAGATGGCTGAATGAATGAATGAATGAATGAATCCAGGATCAATGTGGAACTGTACCAGGGCTCCCCGTTGCCACTCTCAGGCCGTCTAAGCCCAAAGGGGACACCCTAGGCTCCGGCTCACCCCAAGGGCACACCCATGCTCATAAACACACACACACGACACACACCCTGATGGAAACTTCTGGGCCAGAGGCAGAGCCAGGACTTGGGCCCAGGCTCCCCGTCAGCTCTGCAGCCTCCAGGGGAAGGGGTAGCAGGGGGCACAGAGCCCCCTGCCTACTGGTAGGGCTCACTCATGGAAGCTGTCAGCCAACTGGTGGCAGTCCAGCTCCCCATTGGGCTCCAGGTCCCCTGACAGCCTCACTCCTGTCTTCCGGTCCACGCACCAGCACTTGCCGCGCTGCCCATCCAGGGCCGGGTGGCACTGTCAAGACGAGGGCATGAGAGGTCAGTTACCAAGCAGCCGGCCCCAACCCCAACCCAGCCCCCGGTCAGACCACTGCTCCAAATGGCCTCGGAGGGCAGAGTCTCTTCAGTGAGCACAAATCTCCCGAGCTCACTGCAGTAGAGAACTTGTCCAGGAAGGAAGGGCCCCGAGAGTTTTAAAAGGCAGGGCCCTGGGAAAGCCCTATAACCTTATAGCCTACCTGGAGGGGAGGCTGGATTTGAAAGGCTAAGGAGCAGGTTGGAGAGGTTTTGAGTGTTCTCAATGCGTTGGGACTTTAAGAATGAAATTATGGTTCATAGCAGGATGCAAGTTCAAGTTAAGGTTAGGAAGTACAGTTGATTGGGAATTAAAACTAAAACTTGAGTCGGGTGAGGCTTACCCAGGTCAGAAATAGAACTGGGAGAAAGACAGAGGTCAAAGTCAGAACAACTAAGGCAGATGGGCCCCAGTTCGGGTCAGGGTTGGACAGGGGGTGGGGGTGGAGCAAAGGTGTGTTCCAGAGCCAGGATTAGAGCTGGAGTGAGCCTGTCTCAAGGGTCTGGGCTGCTCAAGGGACCAGGGGTCAAGCGTCAGAACTTTCAGTAGGAAAAAAACGGGGGAAAAAAACCCATAGAACACCAAGGGCTTTCAACACAAAGAGTGAACCCTACTGTAAACCGTGGACATCAGATGATAATAATGCGTCTCAGTATTAGTTCCTCGATTTTAACAAACGCACCACACTAACCAAGATGTTACTAGGGAAGACTGGGGGCAGGGGGGCAGGCGAGAACTCCGCACTTCCTGCTCCATTCCCCCAAACCTGGATCTTCTCTAACAAAGAGTATAATTTGTTTGGGGAAAGGCGCTTTAACAATTGGGACAAAACTAAAAACAAAATGAGTGCTGGGAGAAAGGGTTGGCACCGGTGTGGGGGGCCCTCGCGGACCCCTCGCTCACCGCACGCCACTCGCAACATCTCCGTGCCGCCCTGGGACGTGCTGGCCCAGGGGCAGCCGCTCTCTCCTGCTGGCTAGGCCTCCGCTGCCGAGGCCCTCTGCGGGTCTGCCTGTCGAGGGCAAAGTGTGGGGACGGGTGCGTCTATGCCCACCAGGGGCTGGAGAGGGAGATCCAGGGCAGGGCTCCCCAGGGAACACTCAACACGAAGCACCCCAGGGCCCTGCCTAGACATGCCACCCTTGCGTGTGGGGCCAGCTCGGACAGGCCAGAGTCGAGGCCGGAGCAGGCCAGCCCTCTGGAACATCCCAGCTTCCCGGGGGCTCGTCAGAGGAAGCCACGTTCCGAGGGTGGAAGGGTGCACAAAGGTTTCTACATTCCTGTCCTCTCTCCTTCCCACCTCCTGCCTCTGCTTCCAGCCAAAGCCCCCATCGCCGGCTGTCAGGGCTGGCGTCACCTCCATCCTGGCTGCACCCCAGGAGGCTTGGCTGCTCAGCCTGCATAAGGGGCAGGCTGTCTCCCCCTGAACCCCTCATGACTTAGTCCCTCCATTTCCGGGTGAGACAGACACGCCAAGGCAGAGAGCCACTCCCAAAAGGGGCAGGGTGAGTGAGAAAGTGCTGGGAAGCAGAGGCTGGCGGGAATATGAGGTGCACGCCACAGATGCTGAAACAAGAGGTGATGAAAATAATGCTGGATGGGGAGGCAGGACAGTTGGCCTGCCATTAACTCGTTCTGTGATTTTGGGCCTCAGTCTCCTCATTTCCAAAATGAGTGAGGTGGGCAAAACGAGCTGAGGTCCAAAGGCTGGGGGGAAGGTTTGGGGAGGGTCCTGGGGTTGGGCATGGTTAGGGAGCCCCCCTTTTCCAGAGACCTCGCTCCTGGCTGAGCCTGTCGAGTGCCCCTGGAGCCGAGGCCAAGGCCAAGCAGACGGGAGACAGGGAGACGGAGACCCACCTGCTTGGGGTGGAAGTTGCCGCTGCGGTCGCAGTTGGGGATGGGGATGATGTAGAGGTCCTCGTGGGTGCGGCCCTGCGAGGCGGCCAGCCGCTCCAGGGCCCGGTGCAGCTCGCTCTGGCAGGAGCCCTGGGGCTGGAGGGGAGGGAGGGCAGGACTCTCAGCAGGAGGGAAGAGGGGCAGGAGAACCAGGGCTGGGGGCCAGCTCAGGACGGAAGGCCTAAAGGAGAGTCAGGGCCCAGAGGCTGGGCAGTGAGGCGGAGGGCATGGCCTGGGTTCCAGGGACAGTGGTGGAAACAGCAAAGGACACTGAAGACAGGATCTTGGGCCAGAGAACTTCTAGAAAGGAGAGTAGTGAGGGGAAGTCCCCCTATGGGAAAGGAGCTGTGGAAACCCATGGGGAAGGATTTGAAGGGGACTATTCCTGAGCGGGAGGCCTGGATGAAATCATACAACCAATATCATGCAAGATCCAGGCCCAGAGCCATCAGAGCCACCCATCGGAAAGGACATTTGCCAGACCCTGGGGCAGGGTCCCAAGGCCCCTGAGATGGCCAGCATTAACCCTTTAGAGACTGAGAAGGTCTGGAGTAGGGAATCTAAGAGAAGGGCCAAGAAACGTCAGGAGGCTTGGGGCAACCGTGATTTGCCAACCAGTACAGAAGTATTTCAGTGCTGAACCACCACCTCAGCTGTACCAGTACAGGGAACGACTGTGCAGGGACGGAATTTTAAGGACAGGAATGAGGACTGTCTGGGTCCTGAAGACATACACCCGGTGCCCCTTGTACACTGTAGGCATCCAAAGCATGTTTACTGTGTAAACATAGTCCTGTGGTGGTGGTGGTGATGATGATGATGTGGTGGTGGTGGTGGTGATGTGATGGTGGTGGTGATGATGGTGATGTGGTGGTGGCAGCAGCAGTGGTGGTGGTAGTGGTGGGGGGTCGGTGATAGCAGTGGTGGTGATGTGGTGGTGATGATGATGTGGTGGTGGTGGCGCGATGGTGGTGGTGGTGATGTGGTGGTGATGTGGTGGGGGGTCGGTGATAGCAGTGGCGGTGTGCTGGTATGTGTGCGTGTATGCGCCTGTGAACATGTACATTTGAAGTCAGAGGTCCTCACCATAGGCCGGGCTTCCTCCCGGGGCATCCCAATGACCTTCATCTTGCCCCCATTATTGCTCCGGTCTCGAATTTTGGCAAAGTGCTTCTGCAGGCATCTGCGGTCATGGGCGCCACAGGGGCTGAAGCTGTTGTTGGGGTGGTCGTCCTCATCCTTGTCTGTAGGCAGGACAAAAACGAGGAGAGGTCAGCACCGAGAAAGGACAGGGTAGCACACCACCTGCCTCCTTCTTGGGGATTCTCCAGCCTGGCACTGGGGAAGAGCAGGGGCGGGGAGGGTCTAGGGCAGGAACGAGCAAAAGCAGCGCCCTGTCTCCTTCCCGCACCCCTGGGTCTCCTCAGGAGAATATTATATTCCTTGTGAAGTCCTTGACTCGTCCCTCATCCCACCCAAGCCAGCCCTCAGATGAGTCACCAGCTGCAGCTGCCCAGACAGCAGGATGGTCCCCTGGTCCCTGCAGGGAGGTCTGAGGCAGGTGGGGGGGCCCGACTGGGTCTTGTCTCCCTCCATTCAGCTCCTCCTACCATCCCCCTCTCCGTCTGCTCTCTCTTCCTGTCTCCTTTCCTGCTCTTTCCAGCATCTGGCTGAGCTGGCCAGGGGATCCTCAGGGTTGTCAGCCCCGCTCACCCTCTTCCAAATGGCCAGAATCAAAGTTCCCATGAGTGATGAGAAATCTGACCCAACAGACTCTCCCCATTGGCTGGACAGGAGAAAAGTGGGGGTGGGGGTGTATGCCTCCATGTAGAAGTGCGGTGTGTCTGTGTACACCTGTGTAATGCTCTCTGCGGCCCCGGAACCCAGAGAACACCTTCCACATCCCCTCAGTCCCAACCCGTAGACTTCAGACCCCACCCAAGTCCACATCTGTTGCCCAGGGCACTGGCGAGCTGGAGATGGGGCTGGCAAGGCTGGACCTGCACCCCCTCCCTGAAGACTTTATCTGAACTCAGGAAAAACCCAGTTGTAACTGCTGCTCCTCTCTCCAGACAGCCAAAACCGGAACACAGGGCTGAGCTGGGAAACAGGCCGCAGGACCACTCTACAGACCCGCACCACCTCCACAGCGCTCGGGCCTGGCAGCGCACTGTGGGCCGAGTGCGAAGCCCCTGCCAGCATTCCAGATGTTGGCAGCCAGTCAGAAGGTCACATCTGGTTTGCGTCAGGATTTTTTCCTGAGGAGTTAGCAGGTTCCTCCAAGCATGGCAGCGGTCCCAGAGCTGCCTCTGGGTCAAATGGTATTTTTCGGCCCAGCCTAAGTGAGGTTGGGTAAGAGGGGGGGTTAGTTCTCTTTTTATTCTCCTAGTCCTGGGGGTGTGGGGAGACGCATGTGGATGAAGGAAAACCAGGCAAGGGAGACTCGAGACCCTTAGAAAGTCTAGGCCAAGATTTCACACCAAAGGTTATTTATAAAATTGAGTCACCAAGGATGGGAAGAAGGCTTTGTCACGAGTGAAGGGCTGGCTTAGAAAGAAGAATCAGAGGGAAGGGATAAATGGAGCTGAGAAATATGCCCCCTCCTTTGGCATCTTTAACATTCCAAGGAGGACAGCGCAGAGGGGCTCCTGGCTTAGGGCTAACATCAAGGTCCTGAAGGTCAACCAAGGAGAACACCCTGGAGCGAGACGCCCAGCTGACAGGGACGCCCAAGAAGGGGAGGATCATTCCAGAGGAGCAGCACTGTGCCATGGGGGCCACCAAGGATCAGCCCTGGGCCCTCCACCAGGAACCAGGGGACAGGCCTCAGACCCAGGCTCTGCCCCGAAAACCCTCCTAAGGGGCCCTTCCAGCCGAAAAGGCCTGGACTGGCCAGGGACCGCCCTCCACATCCACCTCGCACAAAGCCACGAGGCTTGTGGATGGGATTCCCGTGTCTCGGGGCCGTCGGCTGGCGCTGGGGACTGAAGAGAAAAAGGACTCGGAAGATGGAAAAGAACTGGAGCCAGATCTTGGGACAGCAGGGGCTGGGCTGGGACGGACACAAAGGCTCCCCCTCTTGACCTGGTAAAGGCTGACAGGGGTCACAGGGACCCCTGTGGTGTCGTTCTTTTACACCAACTCAAGGCACACACTTCCCACCTGGAAGGGCTCTGTCGTCTTTCCTCCCGTGACCACGAAGGAGAGAGCTCCCCTGCGGTGACACTCACTCCTCTTGGCAAGCGGATGGCATGTTCTCGGGTTGGAGGAGGGAGGAGGAGCTCCCCAACGAATGGGGCTGTCTCGGGAGGTAGGGAGCCCCGCAGCCTGGAGGTGTGGGCGTCCCAGAGGTGGGGGCCTCGAGAGGGAGAGAGACCTGCAGTAGAAGTCCAGTGCAAACAGGCTTTTCCAATGTTGAATTTCTAGGAGTAGAAGTCCACCAGGGACTCTTGCTCGAAGGATTACTAATGAATATTTGAAATGTTTACCCTTTCATCGAAGAGGTGCTGTTAAGAATGGCGATTAGCTCCATTCCCTGAAACCTGGGGCTACGTGGAGCCCCTGCGTGGAAGCAGAGCTTACGTTCCGGTGTTGGTGGGGCCCCACGTCATGCAGAGGAGGTCGTCGGGGAAGGAAGGGCAGGCAGCAGGGCTGGTCTCCCCTTCTTGGCGTCCCCACCGCCCAGCTCGTGTGTACGATCAGAGAAGGGCACACCACAACAGGGAGCCCAGCTCCCTACTAACGCTCACTGGGACGCGGGCACACAAAATATACCCACATCGGCCCCCAGACACAGAGGGGCCTGGACTCAAGAACCACGAACATACACAAACAGTCATGTGTCCAGAGCACACTCACCCACGCGGGCACGCCCACACGCAGTCAGGCACTCTGACCCGGCCCGGGCAGAGACACCCACCTGGGGCAGGCGCACTAACCGGACCCTAGCTTGTTGACTTGCCGTTTAATCTGTAACTTTTCCTTGCCCGGCCTTGCTGACCAGACACCAAGGACCCAACCCAGTATCACCCTAGGCACTGAGTCTGGAAGGGCGAGGGACGCAGCCTTACGTCCCTGAGAAGCCTGCTAAATACTTGCTACGTCCCTGCTGACACAGGAACTCCCGCCACCTAGCGCTGCTCACAGAGGCCGTGCCCTCTGGAAAGCCCTGATTCCGGTGGGGTCCCCTCTGAGCAGGAGCTGGAGTCAGACCTGGCCCCTGAAAGGTCTGACCTCCTGAATTCCAAAGAGCTTGTTTGGGAGGCGGGGCTTCCAAGGTAGGCTAGGTCACCTCCTCCGGCCCCAGGCCTATGACATACAGACACACTGGAAACCTTGGTCTGAGTTCCAGTAACGACAAGGGAAGGCACCCAGAGAAAGAAGAGGCCTCACAGTTTTGGCACTACCGGCTGCAGAGCTCATGGTCAAAGCCAGAGGATTTCCTCTTTCTTGATGCCTGATTTCATCCCCATGATTTCTCCTCAACTCCAGCCCCTGCCCCACTCAAGACACCCAGGGTGAGGCTGTGAGGTGGGTGGGGTTCAGCCATGATCTGGCAAGTCACCCGCCTGCCCTGGAAAAAAGGCCTTTTCCTTCTTCCCTTGGACTCTGGCTGCAGGCAAGACCACCATGTCAGGTACAGGGCCCTTTTCTTTGAGTTCTGGGGCAAGGATGTCCCCCTCACTATTGTGACATACTGCTGGCCTCAAGAGTAAGAGAGAAAGACAGCTGGCTTGTCCTTCCCATGTTTACAGCAGGAAAAGGCACCAAAGTCTACCCTACCCCTCGCAACTCCTCTGAATGTCCCCCAGCTTTGTGCACTTGCCCTACTGCCCCCCGAAGTCCCAGCATCAGAAGAGAATTTAAGCTTCAAGTTAAAACCATCCAGCTTCCTCTTCAACACCATCCTCATCATCGCTCCAATGTACTGAGCTCTGACTCCTCGCCAGACCCCACCTCTGGGAGGCACGTCCTGCTGTAGGCCGAGTGGAGGGGGAGAAGGAGAGACTTGTCTCTGCAGCTCCTATGACTTTAAATGGAAAGACTCCTGATACCGGAGGCACCAATAATTCTGCCTTCGCCAATGCTAAAGAAAAATGTTAAGCAGCTATGCTCCCCCCACCCCGCCCCCAAGGCACAGAATTTCTGGGAAGGCCCTGTTCCCATGATATGACTGGATTCCCAGTACTGAAGCAGGAGGGACAGTATTTGCTGTGTTAACTAAAAATTAACCAGGCATGTATGTGCCCTAACTCTGTCCCAGAGGGGCCCAGAGCACAGTTTAGGAACTCCCCAGTCCAAACGCTGGTGCCACCGTCCACTCCCCCAGGTTCCGTGAATCAAGAGTCAATACACTTATGCAGAATTGTGGACTTCTGAAGCACATGTCCCACCCCACCCCCACTTCTGGTGGCCTGAGTGGTGTTAGTCCACAGCTTGCCCTGGCTCAGAAAGCTGGAACAGGAAGGTGGGGAAGCCTGCAGGTGAGAGGGGGAGACTTGCCCCTGATGCAAATAGTAGCAGCTGGACCACAGCAGTTCAGAGGAGGGGCTGTGCCAAGTGGCTGCCCTCCCCTGTCACCTGCTGAAGCTCAGCCTAAGAGGAAAAGGTGGAAAGAAGAGGCTTAGGTCCCCAAGCCTTGGGACGTAGGAGGGACAGTGGCCTATTGACAGGAAGAGGCTAAAGAGAATCGCGGGGATAGGGGCCAAGCCCTGGACACCTTGGCTCACTAGAACCTTGCAGGGCTGCTGCACAACTCTAGGGGGCGCCTTTCACGTGGTGCAGTGCGTCCCACACTGCAATAGGGGATACTTGTGATGACTGGTAGTGAAGAAGTCAGGGACACAGCTTGCCAAGAAGGAACCTAGTTTTCCCAGGGTCCTCCAGACTTCGCCTTTCCCTCTCCAAACAGTGCACGCACTGCATGGGTGGGGGGCAGGCAAGGAAGAAAGGGTAAGGGGCGTTAGAGACCGGGGTCCTGGGACCCCAAGGGGACCTAAAGCCTTTTTGGGGGCTGTTTTGCATGATATCCCCAGGATAATCACAAACTTTTCATGTCCCCGCCCCAAAGCTCCTAGGGAAACAGGTTTTTCTCCACTACAGGATGGGGTGTTCCTGCCCAGCCAAGGAAAAAGGGGTGCCCAAGACCCTCTGAGGGTTCCTCTGCCCATGTTCAAGTCGGTGAGGGAGGAGGAGGTTACCAGCCACACTAGGCTGGTGCCAGATACCCTCTGGCCAGTGGAGTGAGGAGATGGGAAGAGAATGTGGTCCTGTTATACGCAGGGCACCCAAGGGTTCAGCTCCCACCCCCAGTCTGGTCTGGTACCAGGACCCCCCCTCTGCCACTGGCACTGGCATCTCTGCCCCCAGGATCACCAACTTAATCCCTGAGGGCCAACCCCCTTCCCAGATGTGCTGGGCGCCAGGCTGGCATTTCTCCTAGAATGTTTTCTGCTGACCCATCTCTCCTTGCCCAGGGGCAGGAAGGGCAGAGAGAGGCCTGGAGCCCAGACCCCTGGAGTCCACCTCCTTCCTGTTTTCCCTGCATCCTGCTCTCCTCCAGCTCACAAGCTGCAGAGGATTGAGGAAGTGGAGCGGTCTGGGACCCAGGGCAGGAAGCCTGGGGCCAGAGTCCCAGCATCCGGACTGCAACAATGGAAGCTTCAAGCATCAGGAAAAGAAACAGACAGACAGGCACAGGGAGAGCTAAACAGAGTCAGAGAGAGAACAAGAAACAGAGGCAGACACACAGAAAGGCAAGCAAAGAGAGAGATTCCAAAAGTAACAGAAAGACAGGAACAAAGACAGAGAGAGCAACAGTGACACAGAGAAAGAGCAACGGAAGGAGACCGCAATGCCAGTGAGATGCAGGGCCACGGACACAGAAAAAGGGAATGGGGGGAGGGAGGGAGGGAGGGAGAGAGGGAGGGAGGGAGAGAGAGGAAGAGAGAGAAAAAGCAGCCGATAATGGGCAGAAGGTACGGAGGAAACAGGAACTCAAGAATGCTGTTAGTGGAACTGGGGGTTGAAAGACACAGCAGGAAAGAACAAAGAAAAAGAGAAAGAAGGAAAGAGACTGAGGAAGATTAGAAGGAGCCACTGAGAGGCTCACGGAGAAAAGGAAAGAAAGTGCAGGGCACAGGGCTTTCTGAGCCCGCCTCTGTCTCTCCTCTACTCCCTAACCCACGCCTGTCAGGTTTCTGCAGCCCCCGGCTGGCAGCCGACTTCCTTCTGCCACCTCACGTGGCACCTGCCGAGAGAAAAAAGCAGGATGCCAGGGTTCCAGGGCAGGAGGGTGTGCCCAGACCTGGCAGGGAGACCCCTGTCTTCCCAGTACCTCTCAAAGAGCTAGGTGAGCAGGCCTGGGGCTGTGGGAAGGGCAAGTCCCACGCCGCCCCTCACCACCAAAGCCCCTCTAATCTGTGTGTCCAACTCCACCCACCTCAGTGTCAAAAGTCCAAGCTCTGGCTTCTCAGACCTTTGGCATTTCACCTGCAGGTCCGCGGATCAGGAACAGAAAGCCCACCCCCACCCCCACCCTCCAGTTCTCTGGCACACTTGCATGCAGGCTGTGGGCTGGGCCAGGTCACCTAAGTTTCCACTCTTGCACCAGCAGCCAAGTGTACTCTTCCCCAGTAGGCATCCTTCGAAGGTCTGATATGGAGGGAGGGGGAAAAGTCCTCCTCGATGGTGGCAACAGGCTGTTAGGGACTCCATAGCAGTTTCCTTAGCTGAGCCTGCCCCGCGCCAGTAGAGCCCTGCCACGTACCTGCCTTCTCCTACACTTACAGGGGATTTCCAAGGGCCTTCCAGGCCACCCTGACTGGGGGGAAGGGGTTTCTGGGAGGGGCGCACACCAGGGAGGGCGTGCAAGGGCAGAGGCACCTTACCAGAGGGCTGCAGGCTTTCCTGGATGGCCTCGATCTCCGCCAGCTCCATGCACACGCCCTGCCCATGCATCAGCGTGTGCAGGGGCTTCTCCACTCCTGGTGGCGGGTAGCAACGCAGGCCCGAGCCGCAGCGGGGGGTGTACACCCCGCAGGGCATCCCCTTGCCCAGGGCGCAAGTGGCGCAACAGCCGCAGCCGGGCTCGCGCACCAGCTCCTCGCAGCCCACGGGGGGGCGGCAGCGCGCCAGCTTCTCCTCGGAGCAGGGCGGGCAGTGGATGGCTTCGTCTCCCAGGCTCGGCCCGGGCCCGGCGGCCAGCAGCAGGGCCGCCACGAGGCAGATAGGCAGCATGATCGGGCGCTGATGGAGCGCTGGCACAGGGTGCGGGCGGGGAGCGCGGGCACGCGGACTGGCAGCAGGGGGCACACGGATGCTGCGCCCGGCGCGCCTGAAGGACCCGACCGGGAGAGCGCGGGGAGACGGGGCGGCCCCGCTGGCGGACGGAGACGCAGCCGGGGAAGTTAGCAAGCGGGCTAGAGGGGAGCGAGCCTAGCCACCGAGGCGCTGCACCGCATCCTCGGCCCGGCCCGAGCAGCGGGCAGCGAGGGGAAGGGGGCTGAGTGGCTGCCCCGGACGGGCTCCTCCGGTCTTTATACCGGCCCCTGGCCACACCCCCAGCGCCTTCCTAGAGGTGGGGGAGCCGGGTAGGGTGGGGGAGGGCGAGGGGGAGAGGGAGACGGCCGTTAGGGGGAGGGGGCTCCGTCCTGAGTCGCGGCCGCCGCTGTTACAACATCTGAAAGTCCTTTCTGCCCGAGAGGGAAGCGGCGCAGTTTGGAAGCCCTGATAGACGCCGAGAGCGCTTCTGAACCGGATCCCGGGAGGGGAGAGAAGGAGATGGGGAAGCAAAGAGGCTACCCCTTGGCCCCTTCCCCCGACCTTGGAGGATTCATCCGTGACCCACAAAGGCGGCCCCTAGTCCCCCGAGAGCGCAACCTTTGAGCCCGGACTCCTGGCTCCGCGGATCCAGTCTCCCTGGCCAGTCCTTTCCACCCTACCCCAGTGCTTCCAGTCTCAACCAGTCGGGTGAGATGTGGGAAGGGGTACAGGCACCCAACAAGGGGCCTGGAAGGGCCTCATGACTGTAAGACGTTAGCTGGCTCTCTTCACAACCTCTTTCCGCCCCCGCCCCCGGACTCCCCAAGGTTCACGTGGGTCCGGGTCCACTCTGCCGTCCCCGGGGTGGAATAACTGAGCGCCTGGGGAGAGAGGTGTCCAGCGTCTTCCTCCTTCCTGGATATTTGCTTTTACTGCCCGACCCACTCCTGGGTGGGGGGTGGGGGAGGGGAGATTGCCACTCTCAGGTTGCAAATTGTGCATTGCACAACTCCAGGGGGCACCATTTCTTCTGTAGTCATTGTAGATTTGTATAGCTGTCGTGACAGTTTTCCAGCAGGTGGCAGGCAAAGGTTTTGAGCAAGGGGTGTCTTTTTCTAATTCGGTGAATGGTGCTCTTTGGGGTTGGCTAGGCCCTCAGAGAGATTCTGTGGGTGCCTGTACCCCTGACCCTTGCCTCAATCCTGCTGATTGGGAGAGCCCCTGGGGTCACATTTGGAGAAGGGGCTCATCTCCTAGGTTCTCTCTCAGATCCCCCTAGTACTCACTCCCCCATCCTCCCCAACAAATACTTCTGCTCTCCTAGAGCTGGCTTCAGGGTAAGGGCGCCTGTCCAGGCATAATTGGTGACCCACTGAGGATTTTTTTTTTTTTTTTTGGCTTTGCCTAGAAAGCTGCAGGGCAGCCAAGCTGAAATGCAGATCAGAGACCCTCTTCCTGCTTCCTCTCCCAGGGCAACCGTCTTCCAGGCGCTCGGGGATTGGGCCCTCTCCTACTGTGTCCGAGTGCAGACTGCCCAGGTGATGGGAGGCCGGGGCTGGAAGCCAGACCTGCAGGGACAGAACCAAAAGTTGCAAACTGACGGCACCTACTGGCAGCCACCAGGACTGCAGACGGGCTGGAGAGTCCCAGCCAGGGACAAGGTCCTAGGATTCTCAACTGTAATTGAAAAATAAAATTAAAAAATAAAAGATTCTAGGATTCTCTCCATGCCATCTCACAGACCAACTGGGGTTTCTTCTGTCCCAGAGTCGGGTTCCTCAAGTCCCCATGGGGAAGCCCAGCCTGTCCCTGACTGGGTAAACTGCCCTATGCCCTCTTCCCCGCCTTCATCACACTGGACCCAGTTCTGCCATCAACTTGTTCTGTGAACTTGGACACCACCCCTTGGAGTGTGAATATCCCTAACTGTAAAATGAAAGTAAGCCATCTCCATTTTTCCTACTCTTAAGTTCTTGTGAGAATAAAATGGAACCAGAAAAGATGGTTCTGATCCCAATGCCAGACTTGTCCCTACAGAGCCAAGGTGCTGGGAGGGACAGGTTGTGGCGCGTGGAGGAAGGAGTGTAGGGGGGACTGAGGTGAGGCTGAGGGCAATGCCTGGGGGTGGGGAGTGAGTGTCAGGGAGCGTGGGAAACTGGAAAGGCGTCCAGGCGAGACAGATGTCCACACCTCTACCCCAGTGGCACCCCTCAATCCGTCCTCTGGTGCCCTGCCCCCACCACTGTCTGGGATAATTCCAAGGAGGCAGGAAACGGGACATGAAAAGGCCTCCAGTCACCTTCCCCACTCGTGCGTCACACATTTCTGAAACACCTATTGTGCCCAGGCTCTGTGCTGCACACAGGGGACGCAGAGGTCACTCTCCACCCCCAAGGAGCTCCCTGCCCAGGGAGGGGAGGCAGGTGTGCAAATAAGTCTAAGAAGTGTGCAGGTGCCCTGGGGGCATTTATATGGACACGGTGGGGACCCAGAGGCACGGGTGGTCAGTGCTACATCCAGGACATGGAAAGACTTCATGGAGGAGGTGAACTGTGAACCAGCATTACACAGTCTTCCGCGTTAGCATCGGGCCAGCCCGGATTCCAATCCCTGCTTTGCCCCTGACTCACCAGGGAACCTCAAACAGGTTACTTTAACTCCAAGCATCACCGTCCTTCCCTGGAACATGGAACTGCGGTAAGAAAGAAAGAAGGGTGGGGAGGGGAAAGAAATGGTGGCCTGTGCAGAGTGTCCAGCACACAGTAGGTACCGAGTGTCCCTCCTGGACACTCTTAACTTCTCCACATGGCTGCAGATCCCCTGGTGGCAGGACCTATGTCTCTCCCACTGGGCTGAAAGCTCCTGGAGGGTTGGTTTAGTGCCCCCTCTCCCAGGCCTGCTAGTGTCTGGGAGAGGCTGGCACACAGAGAGCTTGGGATTTGGAGTCGTAAGACCTGGGTCCAAGTTGCATACATTGGACATGGTTCCATGTGCTTCACTCGTACGTACTCACAACAACAGGTAGTGAGTGCTAGCATTATCCTGTTTTTAAGGCAGGGAAACTGAGGCACAGAGAGGTATGAGAGTTGCTCAAGGTCACACAGCAACTAAGCGGAAGAGCAGGAATGTTTAGTCCCAGGCAGAGTCTACATGATTAACCTCTATGTTTTCCTGCCTTCCAAAACAGCTGACATAACCATTCTGAACAAGTGCCAAGGACAAAAGACTGTGGTGCAGAGTGCAAGCTGGCTGTAGAGGATCAGAGCAGAGGTAGCACTGATGTGGGACTGGGCCCCAGGCCTCTGCCCACTGTGCCCACCCTGGGAAGGGAGCTCAGCTTCTCTCCATGTCAGCTGTTGCCCAGGCCCCAGGTACGGCATCCTCCATGGTCGCCCCAGGTGTGCGGGCTGAGCAACGGCACATTAGTATGGCTGCCTCCTTGCCCAGCAGGGCCTCACACCTGCGAGACCAGATCAGAAGAGTAATGGCCTCCACAGAGACCCACGGAGGACACCGGGTCCAGAGGACAGGGCCTGAGTCCTGCCCTGAGGACATTCAGTTCAAGAAGTGAGCACCTAGCAGGGGAAGGCGTGGGGAAAGGCGAGTCCATCTGCTGTGGGGCTGGCCGGGATCCAGTTTCATATCTCCAGTCCAGCCAGCGCTGCTCCTTGCCAGCTTTGTGGCCACTCCCCTTCCTCAGCTTCAGTTTTACCATCTGTAAAATGGAGGAGGGGAACTCATTGAATCGTGAGACCCATCTCGCTCGGGCAGTTTCGGAAACAAAATCTTCTGGAGCCGATTTGCATGGTCCTAGGCCCAGTGCTGGCATGGCTCCCAACCGTCCAGAGGCGGCACTGTTTCCAGGCCAGTTGGCACCGAGGACGTCTCTTCCTCATTGCCCAAACCCCGTGCAGGAGATGAGCCAAGTGAATGATGTTGGACCCCGTGAGAGCTCTGCCGCCACCCAGAGAGGTGACGGGCTCGCTCAAGGTGACTTAAGCCGAACAAATTTGCTGCCTGCTGTGGACTTCGCCCTGTGCCATGCTGCCTGTTCTACCAGCGCATCACCAGTGAGCCATGGGCTCAGGGCTCAAGGGAGGGGGGCAGGGGAGAATCTATACAGAGCACACTGCTTGCAAGAGCAGAGACACAGGCAGGGCTCTAGCCAGAGAGAGACAGACGTGACAGTGGGAAAATCACTTGCCCTGCCTCTCCTGACACCTGTTAAGTCAAAGAACAAGGTGCCACCTTGCCAGATGCCTCTTGGCCTAAAAGATCAGAAGCCCAGGATGCAAGCAGACCCCACGTCCTTCCTCACACTCCCTGGAGTGTCTCCTGGCCCTGCCTCCTACTCCCCCTGGCCCTGGAAGACAGAGTGCTGCCTACCCCTTAGTAAACTCACAGACACTCTACCAAGTGGTGTCTGAACCCAGAAGGACCACCCCCAACAAGGCTGTAGGATTAGAGACCCTACAGAGTCCCCGGATTCAGGAAAGCCCCAGACAGAGGGCCTTGGACCCAGAGAGATCCCCAACATTCCCACTCACAGGGGTCCTTATTCCCTGGCTACAGGCCTCCCCTTCCCCACCAGCGCTAGGAGCTCACAAATAGCTCCAGTTGTGCTTTCTGTTGAGTCCCACACCTCTCTTCCGGCCTCATCATCCCATACCCGGAGCCGGGATCTCTGGTCCCACACACCAGCCTTTACGCTTCATCCATTCTCTCCTCCCCACCCCCGCCCACATCACCCCAGCCTTCCTCTTCTCCCTACCCAGAAGAACATCCTGGCCCGAGGGGCCTCCCAACATTGGTGGTAACCAGACATCCCAGCCCCACAGGATAAAAGTGGGAAGGGGTCCCCAGGAAAGGTGAGTGGATTGCAAGAGAGGAAGGAAAAAGGGAGTATGGCCTCCATGTCCCCATCTGCAAAATGGGGGTGATAACCATGCCTTCCACATAGGACTGTTAGGAAAAGCTGTGCAGAGTGAGTGTTCAGAGCGCTTGCTTCTGGTTATACCTCACTAAATACATGTGGAAAACATAATGGAATACCACTTCATAGCCGCCAGATTGGTAACAATTTTAAATACTGACAATATCAAGATGTGAAGTAAGGGGACTGTCATACAGGAAACAAATTTGTACAACCATTTGAAAGCAATAAACAATTCCACCCCCAGATATACACCCAATGGAAATGTGTGTGTGTGTATTCCCGAGCACATGCAAAAGATTGTTTATAGCAGCGTTATTCAGCCAAGCACTGGGATCAATGGTAGGGCAGATGAATCTACAGTTGAATAAAGTCTTGCTATATCTAGCAACATAGATGAATCACACGTTGAACAGAAAAGGACCACTGCATGATTCTATTTATATAAAACTCAAAAACAGCCCTGGCAGGCGTAGCTCAGTGGATTGAGCGTAGGCTGTGAACCAAAGCATCACAGGTTTGATTCCCAGTCAGGGCACATGCCTGGGTTGCAGGCCACGTCCCCTCACATTGATGTTTTTCCCTCTCTCTCTTTCTCCCTCCCTTCCCTCTCTAAAAATAAAAAATAAATAAAATCTTTTAAAAAAATTTAAAAAACTCAAAAACAGATAAAACTACCATTGTTTTTTCGGACTATAATATGCACTCTCTTTCCCCTCCCCCCCCAAGTTTGGGGGTTGGGGGTGTGTTTTATAGTCTGAATGTAGCTTGCCTGGCTCGCTGTGGTAGGAGGGGCAGTGGTGGAGTGGGATCACAGGTCATTAAATATTTTACCACATTTTTTGCTTCAAAATTTTTTTTCCTATTTTCCTCCTCTAAAACCTAGGTGCGTCTTATAGTCCTAAAAATATGGTAATTTATGGTTTTAGAAGTCAAGATAGAGGTCAGCTTCAGGGAAAAGTGTGGAAGTTGTTGTGAAAAGGGGTCTTTTAGGGTACTGATAATGTTTACCCAGTGTATTCACTATGGGAACCTTCCCTGAGTGAAATATTTCTTCTTTCTGCACTCTCCTGTATGTATGTTATACCTTAACTTTTTTTTTTAAGAAAAAACCTTTTTTGCTTGTTTATTTTTTTTTAAGAGTGCTGGCTCTCAAGTCAGCCGCCTGGACTGGATTCCTGGCAGTAGGTTTGGCACAATTCAGCACACCCCTTGTGTCTGAGTAGTATCCTCGGCGTTCATTTAAGCGACTGTTGTATAGGGCACCTACAAAGACTAAACGAATGGATCTGTGTAAAATGCTTATAATGATGCCTGCTGCGCAGTAAGTGACCAGTGAGTGTTAGTCGTTCGCCGAGATCAGCCAAGTGAGATTAAGAGCCTGGAGGCAAAACGCCCGCCTGCACCGAATTCCTGATTTGCCATTTACTAGCTCTGTGACTGTGGCCAAGTGACATCCTCCCTCGTATCCTTAAATGCCCTCCGTTGTAAAAGAGGGATAACGCCAGCTGAGCCCCGAAGGGCTGTGCGAGGAACTGCAGGAACGACGTGTGTAAAGCACTCGGCACAGTGCCTGGCACGGAGTAAGACTCCATACAAGTTCACCATTATGATTACTGATCACCATGGCAACCCTATAAACCCATTTTTAGATGGCGCTCCTGGTAGTAAAAAGACTGGCTTCAGGTCACAAGCAACTGTGATTTAAACCCATCTGTGGGTGACACAGAGCTTGTGCCCATGGCCCAACTGGCACCCTCACTGCACCCAGAAGCGTCACAGCCCAAACCCAGAGGCATCTCTCCCTCCTGCCAGGCTGCCCCTGTCAGAGATCTGAGTACCAAGAGGCTGTTGTGCCCGCAGTGCCCACCACAGTGCCCACCAGGCTTTCCATGTCGCGGACCTCTTGTGCTTCTGTCCTTGTCCTAAGAAGTAGGGACAGTCCTAAAGCCAGCTGGTCAGGGCTGGGGTGAGGGGCAGAATTTGAGGACAAAGGAACAGTGCTGAGTGGGCCCAGAACCACAGCCCACACTACCTGGAGCCCCTCACCCACCTAGCCCCCCACCCTCCTCTCTCCCCAATTCTTACCCCCTCAGCCTCTGCGGTTTCAAGAGGCTTAAAGCTTAGAGCCAGTTATCCTAAAATCTGTGTGCAGTCTGATCCTCACCCCCACCCAGACGTGATGATCTAAACAGTAGCAGAAGCTGGGCCCCCTAGGCAAGGGAAAGCCAGATGGCCTACAATTGGGAAGGGCTTTGCCCTCCAGTTGGTGCCCGCAGGCTGTGGGACAGAGTGCTCTTGCAGACAGAGCACTCTGTCTAACCAGGGGTTAAAATCCCAGCTCTGCCCTGATTAATCACATACTCTGGGCCTGTGTCTTCACCATGATGGACCTCAGTTTCTTCATCTGTAAAATGGGGGTGCCAATTCGTAGGGCCCTGAAGGAGGACCAAAAGAGGCCATAAAAGTGGAAGGACATATATCCCAGGAAGCAGGTTACAAATTAGTGGCATCATTAATGATGACCTTTTTTGATTCTAAAATTCTACGATGCTTTGAGGTGGGAAGATAGAGAGGAAGGGAGAGGGTACTAGCAAAGGGAAGGCCAGGAGAGGGAGACACTGAAACTTGGAACAGGACAGACAGATGAAAAGAAAGAGAAGATGGATAGACATGATGAAATCAAGAGCTTGGAAAGAAGGGAGAGATCCCAGTGCAAACTCCTCCTACTCATTCATTCATGCACGCATCCTTTAGAGGAAGAAATGAGGCAGTAGCTGCCAAGCTGGACCAGGTCTCAGAGCCTGCATCTACCCACCAGGCCTGCTCCCGGCAGCAACCAAGGGCCCTCTGAAAGCAACAAACTGACTGGAGGATAGGGCTCTTCAGCTCTAGTATCCTTCTCCTCATGTCAGGCCGCTGGGTTCAAGGCCAAAGTCACAGCTGGGGAAGCAGCTAGCTACCAGGAATGCCAGTCCCCTGCCATGCTCCCATTGGGACTCTCATTAAGGAACAGGAGTTCTCCCCCAGGCTCTGTCAGATCACTCAGACACGGAGTCCCACTCAGGCTCTCCCCACCAGCAAACAAGAAAGAGGATGTAGAGTGAGGAACAGAAGGGGCTAGAGCCCCAAGAGATGAGACCCCACCCCCACCCCCACCCCCGGGGAAACGGATGGATGCAGGGAGAGGCACACAGCATCCCACTCCGTCCTATTTCTTTCTTTCTGGGACCCACCTTCAATTCTGACACCAATTCTGATGTGTGGGGTTTTCCAACACCATCAACCAATTCTCCAACAGCAGCTGAGTGCCCTACAATTTCACTCAATTCTGACACTATCTACCTGGAATTAGTATCAGACCTCAGGGGTTAAGGGCTCAGTCCTACAAGACTGCCCCCTCCTTCAGATGCCAGAGAAACAAAACTCAGAGAAATATTTTACTTATTAGATTATGGGCTTATTATAAAAAGAATACAACTCAGAAACAGCCAGATGGAAGCTGGCATCGGGCAAGGCCTGGGGAAAGGGTGCAGAGCTTCCATGCCCTCTCCCAGTGAGCCAGTCTCGCTGCACCTGCGATCATTCACCAGCCCAGAAGATCTCTGAACCTGTCCTTTTGTGGTTTTATGGGTTTTCAGTACATAGGCGTGATTGATTAAATCACTGGCCATTGGTGATTGAACACAATCTGCAACCCCTCTCCCTTCCTGGGAGGTCAGTGGGTGAAGCCAAAGTTCCAACCCCCTAATCTCTTAACTGGTTCCCCTGGCAACCAACCCCCATTCTTAATTACCTAGGGGCTTTCGAAAACTTGTCTCGTTAACATAACAAAAGATACCTTCATTGCTTTCACCACTTAGGAAATTCCGAGCGTTTTAGGAGCGCTGAAGAATACCAAATATGTTTCTTATTATAAATCACAATATCCTACCTCTCAAGGACCTTTATCTGGGATTTCTGACAATTTCAGGGTTGGGGAGAAAGTGACAGGCCCAGATGACCCCATTCCTCACACCACATTTGGAGACATAACTGGCTTTCTCACTCTGCCTCCCAGGCCAGAGCCATGCCCCACGGCAGTCAACTGCAGTTACGCCTCTCTCTGGGCCTCAGTTTCCCCATCTTACCACAAGGAGGTTGGACCTAGTTATCTAAGAGCCAGCCTAGTCCTTCCTAATCTCTCTTCCATGGCGATCCAGCCCTGCTCTTGACCCTCCTTCTGGGTCTGCCTGCCCTGCTGGGCCCCCTGCATGTCAGATAAATGCCATTCTAGGTGAGAAATTTCAGGGAATTTGGGACCCTCTGGGGCGGCAGTGGCAGTGGGGGAAGGGACCAGAAGGAAGGCTGAGGAGTTGGAGTGAGAAAGCCTTCCTGTCCCGCTTGTATCTCTACTGCACGCTTTGTCTGCTCCAACAGCAAGAACAGGCACTGAGTGAGCCTGGCTCTCCTGGGGAGGAGGGGCTGTGGGGACCCCACAGGGATCCCTGGCCTCTAAGCCCAGTAGCCTCGCCTTTGGCAGGAGCAGTCAGACCAGAAGTGAAGGGTGGGTGGTGTGTGGCTGGTGGGAGGTGAAAGGTAATGTCGGGGGCATGAATGGGCCAATGGTGGGTGGGTGACATATGACAGCATTCTTTGGGTAGAAGGGGGGCTGAGGGTCTTCTGAACCAGGGGACTGGGGGAAAGGTGGCGACAGGAGTCTCAGACTAAGAACCCAGATACCTCCTGAGACAATTTCTATATTTATACTCAAGTACTCTAATGGGGCCCGGAACCCAATAGTTAGTTAATGATTCTGTGACTCACTTAAGCCTTGCGCCCAGAACCATCCTAGATTTCCCGAAGTGGCCTCAGGGCCATGGCATTTTCCCAGGCATACATGCTATTCCCATCAGGCCTCCTTGCCTTTCCCTACAAGAGTCCCCGACTCCCAAACAGACCCCGCCACTTCTGTTGTTCGCCTCCACCCCTCCTGCCTCCTTCCAGGTGCAGGATGAAATTGGACCTCCTGGGGGTCCAACGTCACCACCCCCAACACATGCCTTCTGCCCCCTGGTAGCCCCAAGTAAGAGAGGCAGAAGGGTGTCCACAGAGGAATTCTGTGACTGCCCTGTTTCTGCTTCCAGAAAACAGACTTCACCTGCTGCGTTCAGGTGAGGCACCTGGTTGTAGGGGCACCTCACCCCTCTGCACCCCCACCTCACCCCGTCCTTAGAAGCAATCCGGAAAGAGCAAAACATTTGAGAGAAGGGTAGGAGAAAAGAGGCTTGTGAATGAGATTGCGGGGACTGCTGACGCTTTACCCACTCCCAGTCGGGAGCAGGTGCATTCACCCCAGTGGGGAATTCTCCTCCTCCCCCTTTCACCTCATGGGGATGCAGCCTTACTCAGAACTCTCCCGGGACGCCTGCAGCTGATCCCTTCTGCCCATTCTGGGTTTTCCTTCCTGCAGCTCACCCACTGGGTCTTTGAGTTCAAGGTACAGATGCTCAGGGACAACCCTAGTATCCCCAAGGGCATCTCTGCCAAATGTCAGCAATGGGTACCGAGCCTTCCACTGAATCCCCAGAAGATGGAGCAGACTGTTGGTACAGTGGGCCCCCGGTTCCAGGAGGGTGCAAGCAGAGGCTCGTGTGTGCCTTTGTCTTCACTTTGGGGTTTGACTTTGCTGGGCTATTCCTCCAGCGTCCGTGCACTCCTACACAAGGTGGGGGGGGCAGTGTTTGCTGCTGGGTACGCTGCCCCCCCCCCCATAGGCAATGATAGCACTGACAGTGTCATTCACTGAGGACCCCTCGGGGAGGAGGTGGGTGCTGAACTAGGTGCTGAGGGTTCCAGAAGGAGCAGGCAAATCCATGCCTTCAGAAGACCTCCCGGTCTGAACAGGGAGACCTTCAGGCAAACGCACCACGATCAGTGCATCAGTGCTACGTAATAGAGAGAAAAGCTCTGAATGGAAAGCAAACTGAGAGGAGCCCCAGGCACTTAAGGAGAACTTCAAAGGGGGGTGACATTGGATCAGCCTTAAAAGCTAAGTAGAAATTTACAATCTTGCAGAAGTTACCTAACACCTCCAAGTCTCAGTTTTCTCAGTTTAAAGAGTTGTTATAAAGATTGGGGGTGGGGGGATTATATAAATGGCTTATTATAGTGTCTAGTACAAAATTGGCACTCAAAATTTTATGTATACTAAAGGAATTGGCTCCAGTGGTGGGGATGGCAAGTCTGCGATCTGTAGGGTAGACCAGGAGGCCAGAGGCTCTTGCGGGAGGATTTCTATCCAGTCCTAAAGCACAAATCTTTCTTTGCTGGGAAACCTCCGTTTTGGTTTTTTGCTCTTAGGGCCTTCCATTAATTAGGGGAGGCTTATCAACCCTATAGAGGGCAATCCCTCTACTGAAAGTCCCCTGATTGTCGCTGTCAATCAGATCTGCAAAGTGCCTTCACTGCAGCACCCCGTGCTGGACCAAGCAGCTGGGCACCATCGCCGGCCATCCTGGCGCAGACGGTTGACCTCCTGGGCGGCAGGAGCGGCGGGATGGGCTTCCCCCGCCGCGGTCCTGCTCCGGCGGGGGCAGAGTGACGCCGAACGCCCCTGGGAGCCACTGGCGGCTGGGAAACCGGAGGCCAGGGGCCAGGGCAAGGCCGCAGCTCCCTCCCCCTGGCTTTCCCGGCCACCCGGCCGCGGGCCCGTCCCGACCCCCCACCCCCACCCCCACCCCCACCCGGGGCGTCGCCAGCAGAGCCGGCGCGGGGCGGTGGGCGGCGAACACGGGGCAGTGGGCAGACCCTCGAGTTCTTCTAGAAGGGAAACGAAAAGCGTGCAATCCAAACGGTCGTGCCTCCTGACTCTGACACAATTAGCTTACTATCCTAACTGCTGCTTTCGTGGAATCGTCCCAGATTTGAGGCAATACCCTTCTTCTTATTTTTTTAAATTTTATTTCTTTTAGTAAGTTATTGTAAGTTAATTTTAGTCCGTTATTTAAAGCAGAGGAAACAGAAGCGCTGAGACACCGGCTCCAGCGAGGTGGCCCCGCCGGCCAACGGCCGGGCTGGGGCTGAAAGTCCAGGGACGCCGCCGGGGGGGCGGTGGCCGGTGGCCGCGAGGGACCCGGCGTCCCGCACGCTGTGCCGCCCTCCTCTCTGGCCTCTTGGAAGGCCAGCACCTGTTTTTGTTTTGTTCGTTGTTTATTCACTTATTTATTTTTATTTTTTGGTCATTCCAACGTTGTGGGTTGCTAAGGGAAAAAAGCAGCCCGCCCGAACACTTCGGCATCAGGGATAAACCCACTGGTCGCGGGCACTCCCTGGTCCCGCCGGAGGGATGGAGAGCCCGGCCCGCGGGGCGCGGGGCGCAGAGCTCGGCGGGAGCCCGGCGCGGCAGGGGGTGGGAGTGGGGCGGGGGGTCGGCCCCAGGCCGCCCGCAGCTCCCGAGGCCCTAACTACAAATTACCCCTTCCCACGGGCCGTTTGCCGCCCGGGCCGCTA